>JASDQU010030038.1:106449-123674 GCA_032191745.1 Picea mariana | reverse complement strand
AATCTTATTCAATCTAAAAGATCTACACATTTTCTCTAACATCCATCTTTCAATAGAAATGTCGGCTACACCTGTGGACCTGCACACCTGCTACACTTGTCATCAATGAATTACTTCCTATCTTGTTGAATTCCAAGGTCACCATCCCACTCAGGACAAATCGCTATCCTAAGTTGTTTTTAAAAATAACTTCTTGCATCTTGTTGAGAAAGTAGAGACATTGTAATATGGCATTGCCATATTACAATGTAATATGGTAATACCATATTACAATGTAATATGACATTACCATATTACAATGTATTATGGTAATACCATATTACAATGTAATATGGCATAATATGGTATTACCATAATACATTGTAATATGGTAACGCCATATTACATTGTAATATGGTATTACCATATTACATTGTAATATGGTATACCATATTACAATGTAATATGGTAATACCATATCTCGTGTTATTTTTTATTTTTTAAATTAAAACAATCATCGCAATATCAACGATATTCATTGAAAGCCAATTTCTATTTTGAACAACCATGGAAATAGGGACGAACTTTCATCGCACTTTGCCACGATTTTTCGTCGCACATACATTATCTACGTCGTAAGTTTGGTTTTGACATAAATTTTTGTCGCTATTGCCACGAATTTTTGTCACCATTTGCCACTGTTTTTCGTCGCACATATAACATCTGCGTCATAAGTTTTTTTCTTAGCATAAACTTTCATTGCAATTGCGACTAAGTTTCGTCGTAATTGCCACAGTTGTGCCTCATAATTGCAACAAAGTTTCATCGTAATTTCAACGATTCATAGGGTTAACCCATTTTGATGGTGATGACACATGGAGAGCTAATTTCATCGATGTTTCCATGAACACCTGGATCGTGGATATAGAGATGAAATTAAAGCAGCCAAAAAAAGTCTTGGCTTTCATGGAAATTGCAACGAATAAGTGTGGCAATACCAATGAAAAACCGTTGCAAAATTGGTCATATGTACTAATGACCCATGCACCTGGCACCATCGTCATCTTGAATATCAAAATAATGCTCTGACTTTGCACGAACATATACAACAACAACTATGAAATATATTTATTACAAACTTTGCACGAACATATACAACAACAACTATGAAATATATTTATTACAACTGCTAGGGTTTTGGGAAAACTTTGAGTTCTACTTTTTCCCAACGATCTACAATTCGCATGCAGCTCAATAAATAGGATTTTATTCTGACGCTCATCTTCCCATTTTTACGATTGTGTGGAATAATTTTTTCCAGGATTGAAATTCCAAAGGAGAAGTTCTCGTGGATCAAACAGTGAAGCAAACATAATGGAAGAATCCAAAGGCATGACTATTGGAACTGTTGGTTCACCTCCTTCTTCAGGAGAGGCATTGATTCCAGCCCTTAATTCAGGTCTTCGTGCAGTGGATATGTATCCGATATTGCACTTGTTGGCATGGTTTATTCTTTGTAGATGTATGTTCTTCTTCAACAAAAAATATTACCAACACCTTCTTCCAACACAACGATGGTTCTTTCCTTTCTTCTGCGTCCATATTCTTCTACAATCTACTACTGTAACCATGGTTCAGTTCTCAAGAAACCTGGTGACCTTTCTTCGAGATAGAACTTACCTCTTTCGACAACTCTCACTCCTCTAAGCAGGAACTCCTTCACATACCATACAAGCATCACAAGCATCACAATGCTCAATGATCTGATACCACTGTTAGATTCATAATGAAGAAAACAATAGAAACATAATGGAAATAACTGAAGCAATCAAGAAACCATGATGAACAATGTGTCATGTAACTGTATAACAATTAGGTAAACTAACGAACTATGATTAGAGTTTTAACATGTTCGAAAGGAAAGGTATTCCAACAGAGGACGAACACCTTCAGTAACTAGTCACACAACCATATCAAAGATCAAAACATCGATGTTTTGATGTGGTAAAACCCCTATGGGGAAAGATCCATGGCCCCATCCAACGTGGCCACTTGGAGCAGTTTATTAATGCAAAAGAAAAAGATTACAGAGATATTAGTTTCTCACAATTGATCATGGAAAAATGACCCTCCATGTTCTTTAAATAGAGATCATGGACCAATCGGGTGTTAAGCCATAGATCAATGGTCAATAAGATCGAGGAGAATATGAACCGTTGGATCACTCTATGTCGGTAACATATCGTGACGGGGTTTCCTAACTACAAATGCATACTAATGCATATTAAATAAACACACTAAGAAACACACTTTTACCTACCAAGTAGATCTTAACTAACTCCTAAGTGTCTAAATATTCTAACAAGAATGTGGTATGAAAAGAAGGGAAAAATTTCCAAAAAATAGATCTACATAAAATAACTTGAAGAGTTCATAGTGAATGGTAATAAGGAACTAGTTTCCAAGTTGAATAGTCCATGTATGGCCTAAATAAATCCCTAAGAATGTGGTATGAAAAGAAGGGAAAATTTTCCAAAAAATAGATCTACATCAAATAACTTGAAGGGTTCATAGTGAATGGTAATAAGGAACTAGTTTCCAAGTTTAATAGTCCATGTATGGCCTAAATAAATCCCTAAGAATGTGGTATGAAAACAAGGGAAAATTTTCAAAAAAAAAGATAAGTCAATTTCCATTTTTATAAAAAAGATTTTTCCAAATTATATAGAATAAAAATACTTTACTTTAAAAATTGTGAAAGCTTTTTAGAAACTATATAAAATCTTTAGAAATTTGAACATTTTTACAAAAGTATCATCACACAAAAAATATCATCGCACATTTTATAGTTGCATTTGAACTTTTGGTTAAAGCAAAGATTTAATATGTATGAATGTAGGCACAAAGTCAATATGTATGAATGTAGGCGCAAAGTTATGTGTGCAATAATGTCATGTTATCTATGTTAGTGTTGTTAGTAGCTTGATGTTTGATGTATGCTATGATCTATTTTGAAATGCACATTGTCTGCCCCCAAATATATGGGGGTGGGAGTAGTTGATGATGGACAATGTGCATATATGAATGTGGGGGTAGATGCGCATTGTTTCCTTCAACCCCCCACATCTTCCACATTATCACTTGTCGCCCCTCGCCCTCACCCTTATATTTCTATTCAAACTTTTGTTTTCTTAATGAGAGAAATTGTGCATTTCATAAGTGTAGTGTCTCCTCCCACATTATCTCTTGTGGCCCCTGCCCTCACCTTTATATTTCTATTCAACCTTTTGTTTTCTTAATGAGAGAAATTATGCATTTCATAATGGTTGGAATGGGGAGAGAGAAAGTCTCCTCCCAAATTATCTCTTCCCCTCCCTCACCCTTACATTCTTTTTATTCTCTCTTAAGATTGCATTCTTATTCCTACTAAGCAACATTATACTTCCTTTTGTATTGACTGAAAATATATTGCAACAACTTGCTTTGGTATTTTAATTAACTTCAAATTCATGATAAAGTTGAGAAAGTGGACACTAAATGAAATAAGATATCGGTTCCCCCTTTCTTTTTATTCTCTCTTAAGATTGCATTCTTATTCCTACTAAGCAACATTCTACTTCCTTTTGTATTTACTGAAAATATATTGCAACACCTTACTTTGGTAAAAAATAAAAAATTATTACTTTTTCCTTGTCATAAATCACTTTGATATATAATCAATCATTTCCTATGACTTTTAATTCATTAATTCATGTCACACTTCTAAATATGAGAATATTTAATCACAAGTTGGTTTGTCTTGTCCGTGAGTGACTATGATAATGTTATAAAAATCTAAATTCACATATCAAAGGAAAAAAAGAGCCGTAATAGGTCACGTTAAGTCTTGGCTTACAAACGCTCTATTTTGACTTCAATATATAATCAATTATTTTAGGTCACATTTAAATATGAAAATAACTAAAGTTAATTTGTGGCTTATTTTAGGTCACATTTAAATATGAAAATAACTAAAGTTAATTTGTGGCTTATGAGGTTAAATCTTGCCTTACAAACACTTTATTTTGACTTTAATATATAATCAATTATTTTTTGTCATTTTTAAATATGAAAATAATTATTTACAAGTTGGCTTCTTGCTTATAAGAATGTTATAATGATGGAAATTTTTAATAATCAAAATTTATATACATTGGGTTTAATCGTTAAGAACATGTGTTTTTTCTTAAAAGGTCACAGGTTCAAATCCAGAAGGGGTAGGGTATGTATACTTTCGTAGACTTTATTAGTAAAATTACTGCGCAAAAAGGGTCCCTTATCCCACAAACAAAAGAGTCTCATACACCAATTTAATATATTGGCTTGACCATAACCTTAAAAATATATTATTATTATTAAAAAAAAAATTGGCAAAATCTTCATTTACAAACACTCCAGATTTTGGCTTTGGGAAAAAGCGAGTGACAATCTATTCCCTCATTTTTAATATACAACCGGTAAGGCTATCAAAGAATCAGCCTTCAAAACCTGCATAGGCAGAAATCAAGACCGTTGCCACGACCAAAATACAAGACAAGTGTTTTCATAAATATAGATTCAAAGAGCAATGACCTTCTGACCGGGCTGGTCAGCCACCTTTAGGGTTTCGGCGATCAACTTCTGTGCTCGTCTGCTTCGAGCTTCCATTCTCATGCTGTTAGTCTTATCCACCCTCCTGTATGGCTTCTTCATTCTCAACTGTTTTATCTTTGATTTCAGACTGTACATCAGATTCTCCAAAGAGTTCCGCATCCCTTCAAAAACAAAAAAAATTAAACAAAACACAGTTGTTGCATCTAAGGTTTACGCCCTCGCAAACTTTTCTTTCAGTTCTCCTGTATTCCTTCCAGGTTGCTCTGCTTTCTTACAGACATATTTACTATACGCAGTTCATAGCTCTTTTGAATCCTTCATTCTCATACAAACACACAACCGTAATCATAAATTTAATGAATTCAAATTTGATTTTATTCAAATGGACCATTACTTGTCATGGTTGTTACAAACCCTAAAACAAAACAGAGAACCAAACGAATCTGAAAATCCATGAAAAGATCGTGTCTTTCAACCAGAGACAGAAGGAAGGCCCGGCATACCTAAATCGCTGGGATTGAATGAATGAGAAAGCTTCAACTGCAGTTCCGTGACACTTTTATGCAAGTTTTGTTCATACTAACTGTCATATATAATGCAAGTTTTGTTCATACTAACTGTCATATATAATGCAAGTTTTGTTCATACTAACTGTCATATATAATGCAAGTTTTGTTCATATTAACTGTCATTCCAGGGTAGTTAATAACTACCCAGCAGCCAAACAAGATCTGAATAACTGGGTTGTCATTCCACGGTGGTCAATAACTACCCAGCAGCCAAACAAGATCTGAATAACTGAGTTGTCATTCCACCGTGTTCAATAACTACCAAGCACCCAAACAACATTCAATATTGTGTAGAATTGTATATAGGTTAAATATTTAATATTGCCCTTAAATATTTAATATTGTCTTGTTGGCTGATTATTAATTAATAATTATCCAACCATCCAATTAATAATAATTTAATTTTAAATCTAGATACCAAATTGGTATAGGAAATTCTTTGTTTATGGAGTTATACATATCCTTTCCTTATAGATTTGAATTTATCATCTTTTAAAAGAAAATATATGTTCTTAATCACTAAGCCCATTCAAATTGTACTATATTACTACCGAATAATTTTTGATCACCATCATTCCACATCAAACATTAATTAACAACTGGTCCATGAAGAAAAATATTTAATAATACATTTTTGAGTGGTTATCGATCACCCTCATTCCACATCAAGTATTAATTAATGATCGTCCACTCTTATGCTGGTCCCATGCAGAGAAAACTTGTTTGAATTACCTTAATTGCGTTTGGTGGATGCACATTGTCCATGGGAAAAAAACGATTGCTAAACGATCTACTTTTTGGTTATTTTCCAGTGATATTTTTTATTTGATTTTTTCCAAAATCAGGTGAGAAATGGTTGGACCTGCAGATTTGAGTGGTTAAGTTTGTATAATCAAAATATTGTCATACTATGGAAACAAGAAGAAAAGAAATGCCTCTACTTCAAACAAATTTTATAACCAAACTCACTTATTGCAAAGTAAGTAAAATATGCCCCACTAAATATGAGTTATCACACTTCCCTCAAGTCTTTGTTTTGCTCCAAAATATAGGAGAGAAAATAGTAATACATTGAAATCCAAAATATAAACTAGCTAGAATGGTGGTAGCTTATCTTCGAAGAGAGAAGTGTCAACTACTCTCATTCTCAAGAACACATTTACATGAGGACGAAATGGCCTTTTAACATAATGAACTAAACCCTGAGAGAAAAAACCCTAGATATCCAAAACGCTAACTGATGCGTGGAAAAATCGAGTTGAAACACACAAACAGTTACAGCACACACCGTGCTATAGAATACACAGTGGAAGAAACATAGATATACTATTGCCAAATAATAAGGAAATTAACTAGAAACTTAAGCACATAAAACCCACGAAATGCAACACCATTCCTTTATTGATTTAATGCAGGTAATAGAGTTTAAATTACCTCATTCCTGGGCTAAAAGACAATCTTGAATGGTTTCTTCCATGGATGAAAACCACTACAAAATAGTCCAGAAGGTAATGGTCTGCATGTGTGGGCTAAGACTCTTTTTTTCCCTTCATGCGTGCTCTCCCAACCTGGAATCCTTTTCTCCAGTACACCTTCCACGATTCCCCTAATTTTTGGTTCACCAACCAACCTCTTCTCCATCGCATCCATACCTCTTTAAATTCCTCCTTTCACCTCTGAATCAACTCTCCTTCCATTGCCAAGAACAAACAGTTACGAAAAATGTCTGACATTCACCTCCTTCTTGGCATTAAAAAACTTATGTTGGGAGTGGGAACGTTACTACCATGTGGTTGCAACTCATCATGAAGACTGCTAGGATGGATAAGTCAAATGTGTGTGGTCACAACAATTAAAATGAAGAAACATTGCACAATTAATAAATTCTACCATACACAAGAGTGATCAGACAAGTTATTTGCATCAGGATTAAAGGGCCTATGAATCCATGATCAACCATGCTTGTAAACAATAATACATAGCACACATGAACTCAAAATGGAATAAGCACATGAAAATACAAGAGAGAGAGACAACCAATGTTGGTAACGAAGTTCACCCCTCCTACGCTATGTCTTCAGATCCGCTTCAATTGGAATACGAATCACTTTCATTCCTTCTTCAAAAGATGTTGGGACCTTCTCATAAGTGATTACATAAGAGATGCATTCTCTTTCAATGAAGGTTCAAGAAAACTATTCACACTCATACATCTTCATACATCAAGAAGGATAATACCTTACATGAATAAGTCTCTCAAAGTTCAAGAGTAGCAACACTATGGATTTCTAAATCCACTCATTAACTCTCCATTACTCTCCTCTTACTCTCCCTTTACAAAGGGCTCACATAAGGCATTATATAGTATTTCCTCACTCCCTCTTAAGAAAGAGCATTAACTCCTAGATCCACAATAATATGATCTAATTACAAAAGAGGAAAAACAAGATCCATGAATGTAGGATCTCAAACTATCTTCAAGTACATAAAGAGAAAAGTCTCAAAACCACCCAAAGACTCCTCATCCATATCCTTGATTCTCTCAAACTAATAGTGATAATAATGACAAATTGGTGTGAGGTGGTTTCTCACATAAAAACCAATTTCCAAAATGATAATTTAATGATAAATACGTGATTTGAATTTCCCTCAAAAGTATTAATCATTTTACGTCAATAATGAATAACAATGTATGAATTTTTGAAAATCTCATAAAGCATAAGAATGCATGAGACCCTTTCCTCACAAAGCATTAATAAAATGCATGAGAAAGATAAACTCAAAACATATAAGTTTAACACCTTCACCACTCTGCAAATTAACTTGGTGAACACAGTAAGGTCCTTCCCTATGTGGAAATCCGTGTGGATCGCACCTCCCCACAAAGAACCTTTTGGTCTCCAAAAGTATCAACCCTATCTGTATGCAAATGTCATCAAAAGGCACATTCTTTCAAGACTCCTTCACGCCCGTACTTCAGAATTAGAATGCAAAGCCAACACTCGCAACTGTTGTAAAGAAAATGTTTGGAAAGGCACATCTCTTGTCTTGTTCACCTCTATTCTTCGGAGTTGAAATGTCGAAGCCCACCTGCATAAATTTGCAACCTGTAGTTGATGACCTGTACTTCAATCTTTGGAGTACCTTACTTGCCAAGAGTTTATAACTACACTCTTGGTCAAGTTTACAATGAATTGCCAAAATGGCGTAGGAAAATCTCCTCAATCAATTATTTACATCATGATTACAAAGAAGCCAATGAAGGTTTAAGGCACAAAATAACATCTCTTACTCTCCTCACTCAAGAGTGGCTAAACAACCATTACAATGCTTCATAACCCTTTTACATATTGATTTCATACTTCAATAGAAAACAAAAGGATCAATGTCTTTACATGGCCCATACATCAAAATTCAAGGCATTTCTCATACCAAATATGATGCCCAAAAAAAAAAAAGTAAATATGATGCCAAAAAAAAAAAGTACTATGGCCCTTCCATGGTAATTACATCAAATTGGAAGGCAATTTTTATGTGCAAAAATGATGCACAAAAGGAAAACATATATGGTTTTCAAACCCCCCTTTCACATATCATTCCTAATATTTCTTTCATGGTCATTAGGTATGAACACTTGGTTTTTAGCAACAATAGGCCTTAATAATATATAGTAAAAAACTATAATATAAAAATTCACACCAAATTAAAATTGCTAAAATACCATGAGTTTTAATTTCATCAAGCGCTAGATCCATGTGACATAGGACCACGGTCTTACCCTTCGGTGGCTCTCGGCCCTTGGTTCCATGGGAAACTCTCGGTGCTCTGCAACAGAACCCAAGCTTCATCTCCCTGGCATAAACTCTCGTGGTTGGCGCTCCAACAAATATCCCCATGTGATCTCCGCTTTTTGGTGTTGGGAGTGTCTGGTGGAGAGGCTTGGAACAATGCCAACTCTCTGTCCTGTCAAGCCCGATTGTATGTGAGGGCAGGGTAGGAAGAATACCATTGACAGAAACAGACGTCGGGCATGAACTCATTTTTTGAGGCGAATACAAAGAAAATGTCATTTTGCTGTCTCTAATTGGTCGTGTCACCCATAATGGAAGTTTTTCCATTATCACCATTCTCCATAGAATATTGGAGACGGTTGGGGCTATGGTTCTTCCCCTCTCTATCCCTCCACTGTCGAATGGTGTAGATTTTTCCTCCTTGAAGCCCACAACACAATCTTCCAATTTCATTCGATTTGTGCCCAAGTTGCATCTCTTCTCCAATAGTTGTCAAAGGGTTTGGAGCTTCTTCTATCTGAATAACACAAGGAGGCTTGCAACAACAGTGAAACAAAATCCAATGACATCCATGTTTCTCCATCGATCAAGAGTGAAATGTTAAAGGCTGCATTAGATGTTAAATTCCTGCAACCCATTAATTGTCTTGGCAAGTCGAGGAAAACTACAGGCATTGGGTGATTTTCACTTGATGAATCATAGACCAAAATCTCCTTGATATTCCCGAAAACTTCAAGTGACCGAACACATGAGACGATTTTCCTAGACTGGTATTGCAAAATGGGGAACAAACCACGCCAAAACGATAGGTAGGCAAACTAGGGATTCGTCCATAACTCCATGACTTTGAGTGGAATTTCATATTTCCAGTAACCTGCCATTGGGATGTTGATAGAGCATAAATGGCGGATTCGATCCCCATCCTCCAAAACCTAGAGACCTCTTCCTGTGCCTGCAGATTGGAAAGATTATTCTTTCGTAGACCTGGTACACGCATGGCTTATCCCAATCGACCGATAAGATGTGTCGATTTAAAATAGGATCGCCATCGATCCATTCTATGATCGATGGTCGATCTATCACACACAAGAATCAGTTGCAACAAATTTCAAATATTTTCCGCTATGACAGAGAAATCGCTCTTTCATGCAGAAATTTGGGCCCGTCAGTGGATCAAATCCCGACTTTCTTGTTTTTGCGGTCTGTGTAGCCAAAAATGAAATTAGTTTCACCAAATTCCAACTGTAAATCATGGTTGCCACATTGCACTGCGTGTGAGCTCTCATTCTTCAGATATGTGTGCCCAACAAATCACACATTCTACGTGGAAAACATCCCTCTGATCGAAAACAAATCCTTAGATTGTTACAACACCTAGATTCGTCTTCCAGAGTATTGACATGGGATTTGTGCACATCAAAATCTACTGAAACAAAGGCGGGTATGCTTGATCGCTGACAATAGAGCAAAAATATTAGTATTTCAATATCTCTCACATTTTAATCATAGAGATAGCATGAAAACCCTTGTGGTGGGTACTCGGTCCACGTCAATGCACTAGATCACAATAGATCATTGTTTACATGTACATCAGGCCCATTTATGATGAGAAGATCGGATCACTAGTCCAGATCAGTGCGCGCATCGAAGACAGATGAAATTACAGTGATTTGTTCTTGTCAATTGTTGGTAATCACGTCCGCGGAATATCCAATACCCTTAATCATCAGCGATGTGCAAGTGTGGACTTGATCGAAAAACCATGATCTGAAAATAGGTAACGACGATCCAGTTTGGCCTCATGTCATCCATGGGCACTATGGCAGTGCAGGTGATGGTGCAATACTCTTGTCAGGAGCTTTGAATGTTCAGATGGTTCTGACTAATCATTCCCTTGGGGGAAATAAACTTGGACAACTTTTTAAACAAGGTAGGTAGTCAAGAGAGGACATCAATGCAACTTAAAATAATGTGTCCTATTGAAGCAGAAGAACTATCTTTGGATTTTTCAAAGCTTGTCATTACGAGTACAAAACAAGAACAACGTTCATGATCCAGCCAGGATTTGCGATAACTGCTGTTACAAATCCACCAAAACCTGCATTCATATCCATTAGATTGTGATTCTTATTCCACAATACCTATTGTGGTATTTTACTGTAAGACAGATCCACCTCCATTTTGAAACTCAGTGAAATAAATTGCACGGTGGTAGCAATACCGTGTACAATCCACTACAACATGTGGTAAACTGAACGATGAACAAACAAATGATATGCTTCATAGTTTCACTGTGAATAAGTGATCTTTATCAATGCTTTCTCATACAAACAAAGTTATTTTTGCTCGCTTTTTCAATCAATGGAAACAAGCAAAATGGTTGGAGGTGCTACAACGTATGCTAATCTTGGCTATACAAGAATGATATCCATTTCTTACCCAACCAACCAAAGGTACCTTCTTCCTGCGACCGCATTTCTTCGGAGACTGGAGTAGGAACATTGATCACATGCTACATTATCTTTGTAGCCTCCTTCTTGGTGGGTGTTTTAGCAATCTGTATGTTTCTTGGTCTTTGGCGAATTTCGGGATGTAACTTTCAACACTTCTTCTCCCAATGGACATTGATCTTGCAATGAGATCAATAGTTCCTTCGCTTTTCTTTTAACAAAATCTCCTTGTCACTAAGACATGAAAGAGGTTCCCTTTGCTTTGTCCCACTTATGATGGGCATGCTCGTCTTTTCTACCCAAGTTTTTCCTTGGCTACATCATGGTTAAAAGACCTATGACCATAATCATCTTTCTCATATGTAAGAAAATAATTGAAATGTCCTTTATACCTTCTTAAGTGGTTCTTGCTCTGATGAGGACAAGCTGGCTTGATTCCTTTCATGGAATCTAATGGTGAATATATGGTTTTTTCTTCAACAACCTTTGAGCATTCTCCATTCTCAACCTTTCCATAACCCAAACCTTCGAATCGTGGTCTTTGTACCACCTCTAATGGCTGAGTGATTCCTTATCCATGAATGCCAATTCCACCTCCTTTGTATCCCATCTTCATGAGGATCTTCATTCCCACGTTATTTTCATACTGAGAAAACATTGAACATGAAGAAACATCATATACCTCAGTTTGAGTTTGTGCATCCATGGTAGAAGGCTCTTTGTCTTCCCTTTGTTCACCATGCTACAACTTAGCTAAGAGATCATCCTTGGTTTTCAATTCGAGTTGCAATTCTTCAATAATTTTGTTGAGGACTTCTCCATGAAGCTGAGACCTCTCTTGAAGCTCTTGCTTCTCTTCTTCTGCAATCTGTAGAATCCTCCTCAGCTCTACATTTTCATCTTGAATTATGTGATTTATCTCTTCTAATTATCAGAGTCTTTCTTCTTTCTTTGCTTCTTTTCCCATCCTGCAAAGAAGTCATCCTAGCTCTGATACCACATGATTTGAAAACAGGCAAGTACTTTACGCAAGTTTTCAATTAAGAATCATTTTCTGACAATTTATTTTCATCAGAATTAAAGGGCCTATGAGTTCATGATTAACCATGCTTGTAAACAATAATACATAGCACGCATGAACTCAAAATGGAATAAGAACATGAAAATACAAGAGAGAGAGAGAGACAACCAATGTTGGTAATGGAGTTCACCCCTACTAGGCTATGTCTCCAGATCCGCTTCAATTGGAATACGGATCACTTTCATTCCTTATTCAAAAGATGATAGGACCTTCCCATAAGTGATTACATAAGAGATGCATTCTCCTTTAGTGAGGGTTCAAGAAGATTGCTCACACTCATACCTCTCCATACATCAAGAAGGATAATACCTTACATGAATAAGTTTGTCAAAGCTTAGGAGTAGCAACACTATGGCTTTCTAACTCTACTCATTAACTCTCCATTACTCTCTTTTTACTCTCCCCTTACAAAGGGATGACATAAGGCTTTATAAAAAAATTCCTGAATCCCTTTTAATAAAGAGCATTAACTCCTAGATCCACAATAATAGTATCTAATTGCAAAAGAGGAAAAACAAGATCTATGAATGTAGGATCTCAAACTATCTTCAAGTACATAAAGGGAAAAGTCTCAAAACCACCCAAAGACTCCTCATCCATGTCTTTGATTCTCTCAACCTAATAGTGAGAATAATGGCAAATTGGTGTGAGATGGTTTCTCACATAAAAACCAATTTCCAAAATTATAATTTAATGATAAATACGTGAGTCTAATTTCCCTCACAAGTATTAATCATTTTACATCAATAATGAATAATAATGTATGAGTTTTTCAAAATCTCATAAAGCATAAGTAATATGCATGATCATCTCATAAAGCATAAGAATGCATGAGACCCTTTCCTCACAAAGCATTAATAAAATACATGAGAAATCTAAACTCAAAACATATAAGTTTACCACCTTCACTACTCTACAAATTAACTTGGTGAACATAATAAGGTCCCTCCCTATGTGGAAATCCATCTGGATCAAGGAGTTTCAACATGAGTTTCATCATACACAAGAGTAGTTGCATGAGTAATAAAAGTTCAAATTCATAGCAAACTAACTAAATAAAATAGACCACTAACCCAATCCTTATTTGACTTATTGCCTAATTTGCAGAATAGAAATATTTTTGGGTGATCTGAATTGTCCAAGCCCAAGGATGCTCCTGCATCAGACACCCTTGGTAAGAAAAACATGAGCTCCAACTCATTTGAAAATTACTGCTGAGGTGAATATTTTTGCAGACATGCTAATTGATCTTCAATCACCCACGATGCATCCTAGGCCCCTTGATTCTTCCTCTTTATTAAATATCCCATGTACTCCTTCTGATGAGTCTTCTTGCCAACTCATGTAGCAAGAATTTATTCAATATCCTCCTTTGATTTAATTGGTAGATGTTGTTTCCATTCATTGAGGGTACCTTCATCCGCTCTTTTTTCCCCTTCATGAAACTCATAAAGGTCAGCAACATTGAACGTAGGATATATGTCAAACTTCTACAGAAGTTCTAGCCGATAAGTATTATCAAAGATTTTTTTTGGAATTCAGCATGGACCTATCTTCTTGTACTTGATTTTATTATATGTGCCTCAAGGAAATCACTCCTTCCTCAAGTGAGACATGACCAACTCACCCTCTCGAAATACCTTTTGTCTCCTATGATGATCTGCTCTTTTTTTATAACTATCATTGTTGGCCTAAAATTTCTTCTTTGCTTGTTCTTGTAACTCATGCATACTGTCAACAAAATCATTCGCATCAACACTCTTCTTTCCTTCCAAATCCTGAAATGAAACCAAATCTACCACACCTTTTGGCGACCATCCATAAATAATATGAAATGGAATCTTTCTCATAGATCTATTCACTGAATCATTATATGTGAACTGAGTTTGGGCTAATGCCAAATCCCATTCACTAGGATTCTCTCCACTTAAACTTCTCAACAAATTTCCTAGACCCTTCTTCACTACTTTTGTCTAACCGTATATTTGAGGATGATATGTCGAACTGTATAACAAATATGAACTTAATGTTTTCTAGAGTTTCCTCCAAACATTCCCAAGGAATCTTGTATCTCGATCTAAAGTAATGCTTTGTGGTAATCCATGCAATCTAACCACATCTTTGAAAAATAATGCAACTACTTCACTAGTGTCACTAGTCTTCTTACGTGCTATGAAGTGTGCCATTTTTGAAAATCTATCCAAAACTACCATTGTCGAGTCATGTTTTCTCTGTGTCATAGTTAATCGTAATACAAAATCCATACTGATATCCTCCCAAGGTCCTTTGGATATTGGAAATGGAGTATAGAGTCTTGTGTTCTGAATTTTTCCTTTTGCTAGTTGACAGATCCTACCAACTTCAACAAAATTTAGGAAATATTTATTAATGTTGGGAAAAAAATATCTCTCCTTCACCATGGTTTGGGTTTTATCAATGCCAAAATTTCCTCCTAAACCACCACTATGCAACTCTTTAATGAGATTCATCTGTATGGAACTTTTATGAATACACAATTGCTAGTTTTTAAACAAAAAATTTTCCTAGATATGGTAGTCCAAATGTGGTGTTATGTCTAAAATCCAAGGCTCCTTACACACCTTCCAAGATTCTGAGAAATATGCATCTTCTTCATACAATGTATTAAGACAATTTAGACTTACCACTTCTACCGACATGGTATTAACTAATGTTGTCCTCCGACTTAATGCATCAACTACCTTATTAGACTTCTCGAGCCCGTGTTTCAGCACAAAAGAATAACTTTTCAAGAATTCTACCCATTTAGTATGCTGCTTTTGATTCAACTTACCTTGGTTGTTAATGTACTATAGATATTTGTAATCTGTGAATAAGACAAACTCCTTCAGAAGTAATGTCAGCATTTCTTCAAGCCTTGCAAAATAGCATAAAATTATTGATCCTAAACCAAGTACTTCTTTATGGACTCCTTCAACTTCTTGTTGAAAAAAGCAATGGGTCTACCTTCTTGACTTAGAAATGCTCCAATTGTTGTTCCACTAGTGTGATAATCAACCTGTAACACTTTGTTAAAATATGATAATGCCAATATTGGTTGTGTTGTTACCCTTTTCTTCAATTCTTAAAATGACTTATCTACCGGTACAGTCCACTAGAACACTCCTTTCTTCATACATTTTGTAAGAGGTGAACATATTTGGCTAAAGTTCCTAATGAATTTCCAGTAGAATCCTGTCAATCCATGGAAGCTCCTCACATCAAATGTGCATCTTGGTGTTTTCCATTTGACAATATCCTTCACTTTCTCAGGGTCCATTTTAAGTCCTCCTTTTGAAACCATGAAACCCAAGTAAACCAATTCTCGTTGCATGAATGTACACTTCTTCAGGTTTATCAATAGTTTATCTTCCTTCAAGAACTGCACTATTGCCCTCACATGCTCAACATGATTTGTTCTACTCTTGCTAAAAATCAATATATCGTCCAAATATACAACCATGAACTTACCCAAAAATGGCTTCAAGACTTCGTTCATCAATCTCATGAACGTGTTGGGAACATTAGTTAACCTGAACAACATCACTAACCATTCAAACAATCCATATTTCATCTTGAATGCAGTCTTCCATTCGTCACCTTCCATGATTCTAATTTGGTGATAACCACTCTTCAAATCAATTTTAACAAAATATTTTGAACCACTCAGGCAATCCATAAGGTCATCCATTTTGGGCAATGGAAACAGATACTTGATAGCGATATTTTTTATAGCACACGAATCAATACACATTCGTCATTCCCATTTTTTCTTAGGCATCAATAATGTTGGTATTGTGTAAGGGCTTAATCTCTAATGAATCAACCCTCGGTCAAGCAATTCTTGCACTTGTCAATTGAATTCTTCACTCTTTGATGGAGTCATTCAATAAGGCACTTTATTTTGCAAACTCGATCCTAGGATAAAATCGATCTGGTGTTATATACTACACAAAGGAGGTAACCCTATGGGTAATTCCTCTGCAACAATTTCTTTAAATTCTTCCAACATGCGTTGGATTTCAGATGGTACATAACTCCCCTTTTTAGCCTCTTGAACCTTCTTTGGCAATACAACTAAAGAATATTTACTTTGGTTCTACTCCTTTAGGAACTCCTTGGAATAAAACAACATAAGGTGACTATTACAACTACACACATCCTTGTTGTTACTATTGCTATTAATCCCACCATATTCACGCAATGGTGTCAAATTATAACGTTGCCCATTTTGAAGAAATTCATATGAATTTTCCCTACCATCATGGAAAACTTTACAGTCAAACATCCATGGTCTCCCAAGAAGATTATGGCATGCATCCATCTCCACTACAAAACATAACACTTTCTCTTTAAAATCCCCAATATGAAATTTTAACAAACATTTTTCAGTCACAGTCACCTGTTGGCCTTGTTATCCCCTAATTTAGGGATAACTAAGGAGATTATGTCTCGAGGCCCACAGGTCCTAGACATGGAGTACCGAGAGCCAAATTGACTTGAGTATGGCCCTGGAGGGCCCATCTTTTCTTTTCTTCAGCGCCTCCACCTTGTCAGGAACAACAACATCCATCACCGCGGTTTGGTCCTGTAGCAGAGATGAATCTTGCTCCATGAGGTAATGAGTCTGGGTATCATGGTATGTGTCACTCTGATCCTCAAAGCCTTTTAATATGTTCATTTAGTTCTTTGTTTTTCTAACGGG
>JASDQU010030038.1:94691-106415 GCA_032191745.1 Picea mariana | reverse complement strand
GGGGGGGGGGGGGTTCATGAAAATTCATCGTCTGCTCCGATCATACTTACAACTTTCCATCTTAATTTCTGCTCATCCATCCCATTACATTGGTTCATGCATTGGGTTGGCCAATTATTTAAGGGTTGCACCTTACCTTATGGGAAGAAGGGGTTAAAGGCCCAGAGGGTAAAAGCAGCTGGAAAAAGATAAAATCCTAAAAACAAAACCTCGAGATGCTTCACCCAGGGATCCCCGAGAAAGAAGTAAAAAGATTCTCAACAATAAAGAGAGGGATCCATAAAAAATAATAAAACAATACCTAGTTAGAGGATAGGGGGTCTCATCACAAGCCAACCTATTAGGTTCATGGAAATCTAGCGGTATGGCACTACTAATAGTTGGTTACCATGCCAGGGTAGTGGCTCTTGGTGGCATAGCCAAGATAAAGGGGGTCTCATCATGAGCCAGCCTTCTCATTTCCGTGAAAGTGCTTGTGGGTAACATTACCACCACTAGTCACCATGCCAGGGCAGTGTCCCCTGATTAGATTCTTGAAGAAAAAGTAATAAAGAATAAAGATAAAATGCATGAATGGGCTTGGAAACATTTTCATCAAAGACAAGTGAAGCTCACCCTCTATAGAGGCACCCACAGGTAAGTCATGCATTTATTTGCTATCACTATTATAATGTTCCCATCCACCTAGGTCAAGCCATGCTACACCAGAGAACTCTTACGTTCTCTTTGCGGAACATACTGTAACATACCTAGCATCCAACTGAGCTATGCCACATAAATTTTTCGAACTGCATGCAATTAAAATATATACACACAGAACTCTTGCGGAAACATATATATATATAATGTAAATAGCCAAATAAATATGTAAATGCATGGATTCACACTGAAATAACAATAAACATATACATGCAGCATATACAGGAAATACCCATAAAAATAAACATGTAATTAACACTACAGCATGTAAATTTATCACACAATTTCCACTTATCTTGGTAAGAATGTCACCAACTGCGTTCAGACCTTCCACGAACCTCCTAGCCTTATACCACACTGTTCATCACTCTCAACAGTGAGTCACCCCCGAGCTGAGACTAAACTCCACCCAGGTAAAGGGATTCCTAACCAGGCTGAAGGCTCATAGACAACATGAAAGACTCTATCTCAGGTGCCAACTCAAACTAACAATCTACAGTCCATCATTCCACACATGTCTATCCCACCTAGGAAGTGTGCCCCTTCTCTGCTCAACAGTCCTTCGGCTGCCCCACTTCCTTTCCGGGCTTTAGCAACATGCCAAACAGGAAGTCTCAAAGCACTATAGCTGCAGTTTAGCACCTTCAGGAAATCAATTCCTAGCAATTCTCTCACCCAGAGAATTTCTCACGTTCCTGACAACCCGCCTCTTCAATATCCCACGGGCCTGACAACCCTCTTCTTTAGTCCATCTCCCTAGCTAACCAAATACACTAACAAAAAATAAATATGGATACAGGTTTAGGTACGATCATGAAGATACGAAGGATAGCTCAATGGGTGTGTGCATGCTCATCGATGATTGATTGGATGACTGAATGATGGAAGGAATGATGGTAAGAATGATGGAAAAAGATGGAAAAATGAACTAAGTCCCAACAATATGTATGCATGTCCCCAACTTGAAACTTGTCATGTTGGGAGCTTCTTTGGACCACTTGTACCCAACTTTAGAACTTAGGATAAAATAATTATCCATACTTTATGATTTAAGAAATATTAATATAATATTCCTTTTTGGCTTAAGCTCCCTAGTTTAGCCATTTTCCTTAACTTTTATTCCTACCCTTTTCCTAACTAGTGGAGTTTAGTCCCCCATCTCTTTTATCGTGATCGGTCTGCGTGCAATGATGTATTTTATATTAATTATGAGACATATACAAAAATAGGCGCACTGGCCTTTAACATCTAGGCTCTCCAGCCTAATAATAACATAATCATCCTAGATTATAATAACTAGCTCACCAGCCTATAAAACACAGCATATACACAAAGGCTCCCTGGCCTCAAAATAGCACACACTTAAGTTGTTGCGCACGGTATCTTGGAATGTGCACACTTCCTCATTTTACTGCACAGTACATGCGTGCAATATGCCATGAAATGTTCACATAAAAATGATATCAAAACAACTGACCAACTTAAGTACATTTTCATTTACATTTACAACTGGGTTCAGCCTTCGGGATATTACAATCCCCTCCCCTTATTTATGCACCATCCTCACTACATCATGTACACATATACAACAAAATTTCAAAAGTACTCAAAAAGATGTGGGTATTCTGTCCGCATTGCATCCTCATGCTCCCAAGTAGTGTCCTTAGAATCGTACCAAGTCCATTGGACCTTTACAAGCCCTATGGCTCGATTCCGGAGCTGTTTGATTTTTCGGTCCAGAATGCATACCGGATGCACTTGGAGAGTGCCTTCTTGCTCCACCTGAATCACATTCCAATCAATAACATGATTAGCATTAGGTATATATTTCTTGAGAAAAGATACATGGAATAAATTATGAACAGACATAGATCCAGGAAATGCAATCATATAAGCTATTGGACCAATCCTCTATAGGATTTCATATGACCCACAATAGCGAGTTGCCTACTTTGAACAATTTCCCAACTTTAGGGAACTTCTGTTGGCTCACTTTAAAAAATACATGGTCTCCCACTTTAAATTCCCTGTGAGTTTTGCCCTTATCAACATAGCTTTTCTATCTGTCTTGGGCTGCCTTTAAATTTTTATTTATTTTTATCATTTACTCCTCCATTTCCCTGAGAAAATATAGCCCAACCACTACTCTATATGTTGGGTTATCCCATCTTACGAGTGTGTTGCACTTTCTACGTTAAAGTGCCTCAAATGGGCTCATATTAAGAGATGTTTGGTACCCATTGTTATAAGAAAAATCTACCAAGTGTAGGTAGTCTTCCCATTTTGATGGTTTATCCATCACATACATCCTCAACATATATTCAATCACTTGATTTACCCTCTCTATTTGTCCATCCGATTCTAGATGATACATTGTACTAAAATTCAAATTTGTTCCAAATCCATTAAATAATCCCTTCCAAAATTTACAATTGTCTTGGGTATGCCATGTAATCTAGCAATTTCCTTCATATAAACATCAACAATGTTGGCTTCCTTGTGAGTGAGCTTAATTGGAATAAAATGGGCAGCTTTAGTAAGCTTATCCACCACTACCATGATAGAATCGTGTTGCTTGTTTGTTCTGGGCAGTTTAGTGATGAAATCCATTGTTACAACTTCCCATTTCCACTTAGGAATGGGTAATGGTTGTAGCAAACAAGTTGGGTGTCTATGCTCAGCCTTTATCTTTTGACATTCCAAACATATGGCAATAAAATCAACAACCTCTTTCTTCATGCCTGGCCAATAATATTGGCTTTTGTCAGCTGCAATAGTTTTCTAATATCCTGGATGCCCAACATAAGATACATTATGCATTTCTCTCAATATCTGATTTTTCAATTCCTGAGAATTTGGTACATAAATTATGCCCCTGTACATGAGAATTTCATCATTATCTAGCTTATATTCCTCAATTTTCTACTACAAAATACCTTGTAATTTTTCCACTAATTCCTTGTATTGCAAATCTGATTTGGCAGCCTCTATAATTTTGTCTTTCAAATCTGATTGGTACATGCTAATGGTTGTAGCATGCAATTCATACACTCTTCTGTTGAGTGCATAATCCACTTCGTTCTCTTTCCCCTTGATATGCTTTATATAAAAGTCATATTCACTTAGAAATTATAACCATCTTCTTTGCCTAGCATTTAGAGTTGGCTGATCAAATAAATAGTTCAGACCATTATGGTCTGTTCTTAGCTCAAACCTTTTACCCATGAGGTAGTGTCTCCATTTTCTCAAGGCATGCACTATGGCTGCCAACTCTAAATCATGAGTGGCATAGTGTCTTTCATGCTCCTTCAACTCTGTTTATTCATAACATATAACAAACCCATTTTGACTGAGGACTCCACCAAGTCCCTCTTTACATGCATCTATGCATACAATGAAGTCTTCATTTGGGTCTGCAATCCTTAGTATTGGAGCACTTGTTAATAATTTTTTCAAGTGTTGGAAACTCTTTTCACAATCCAATGTCCACTGAAACTTCACACCCTTCTTTTGTAAGGAAGTGATTGGGTGTGCAATATTTGAAATCCTTCAATAAATCTCCCATAGTAGCCTGTAAGGCCCATGAATGATTTGACCTCTTTCACATTCTTTGGCACTGGCCACTCTCTAATGACTTCTATCTTCTCAAGATCCACTGCTATCCCATCCTTTGAAATGATATGCCCCAAATAATGAATTTGCTTCTGATAAAATGAGAACTTGCTCAATTTGGCATACAACTGATGCTCCCTTAATACTTGCAACACCATCCTCAAATGATGTTCATTCTCTTCTTCTGACTTGGAATATATAAGAATCTCAACCAAAAATACAATGACAAACTTATCTAAATATTCTCGGAAAACACCATTCATTAAGCACATGAAAACAACTAGTGCATTTGACAACCCAAATGGAAAAACTGTGAACTCATAATGACCATACCTCATCCTGAAGGTGGTCTTGTTGATATCTTCCTCTTTAATCCTTACAAGATGGTATCCTGACCTGAGATCTATCTTTGAAAATATCTTTGCATCCTTCAATTGATAAAAAAGATCATCAATCCTTGGTAGAGGATACTTGTTCTTAACAGTCACTTTATTCAACTGTCTAAAATCAATGCACAATCTTAATGTCTCATCTTTCTTCTTCATGAACAAGACTAGGGCACCCCAAGGTGACACACTTGGGTGTATATACCCCTTCTTCAGAAGTTCTTCAAGTTGCATTTGCAACTCCTTCAACTCTGTTGTAGTCTTTCTGTAAGGAGTCTTTGACACTGGAGCTGCTTCAGGAATTACATTTATAGAGAAATCAATATCTCTCTTTGGGGGTAGTCCTGGTACCTCCCTCAACACATCTTCAAACTCTTTTAGGACTGCATAATCTTCCAAATTTGGCACCTTGGCACCTTAGCACTTGCTCAATTTGGCATACAACTGATGCTCCCTTGATACTTGCAACACCATCCTCAAATGATGTTCATGCTCTTCTTCTGACTTGGAATATATAAGAATTTCATCCAAAAATACAATGACAAACTTTTCTAAATATTCTCGGAAATCAACATTCATTAATCACATGAAAACAACTGGTGCATTTGAAAACCCAAATGGCACCACTCTGAACTC
Organism: Picea mariana; assembly: GCA_032191745.1. NCBI lineage: Eukaryota > Viridiplantae > Streptophyta > Pinopsida > Pinales > Pinaceae > Picea > Picea mariana. Next base: position 101,082 of record JASDQU010030038.1, on the reverse strand, counting down.
ATAATGACCATACCTTGTCCCGAAGTCGGTCTTGCTGATATCTTCCTCTTTAATCCTTACCTGATGGTATCCTGACTTGAAATCTATCTTTGAAAATATATTTTCATCCTTCAATTGATAAAAAATATCATCAATCCTTGGCAGAGGATACTTGTTCTTAATAGTCATTGTATTCAACTATCTGAAATCAATGTGCAATCTTAATGTCCCATCTTTCTTCTTCGCAAACAAGACTGGAGCACCCCAAGGTGACACACTTGGGCATATATACCCCTTCTTCAGAATTTCTTCAAGCTGCATTTGCAACTCCTTCAACTCTCGTGTACTCATTCTGTAAGGAATCTTTGACACTGGAGTTGCTCCAAGCATTAAATTTATAGAGAAATCAATATCTCTCTTTGGGTGTAGTCCTAGTACCTCCCTGAACACATCTTCAAACTCTTTTAGGACTACATAATCTTCCAAATTTGGCACCTTATCTTTAGGTGTCTCTTCCATACGTGCTGCAAATATTTGACACCCTTTTCTGTAACATTTCTTCAGCTGCAATGCTGAAATTTCTCTGATGGTTACTTCCCTGGGAATTCCCTACACTTTCCTTAGGTTCCCTTCCTCATTCAAGCAAGTAAAGGCCTTGTTATGAAAACCTAGGATGGCATGATGATGGTCCAACCAATCCATCCCAATTAGACAGTCATAGGAACCTAAAGGAAATATGTTCAAATCTTCCCTGGTGTTCATTACATTCATGTCCATAATACGCGACTTAATCATCTCATTAACGTTTTTTTTGGCTCCGGTAGCCAGCTCCACCAACCAAGATTTCCCATGCTTGCTTCTTGGAAAATGCAAACTTTCCACCATCTTAGGATCTATATAACTATGACTAGCTCCTGAATCAATTAAAATAGCAATGGTTTGGTTGTTCATCATACCTTCCACTTCAATCATATGTGACTGATACTTTGCTTGCTTGTTGTCTAGGGCTGCATACATCCTTGGTACATTTTTTCCCATGTCCTCCATTGTTTCAGCTTGTTGTACATTATGAAAAATTCTCACTTTTTCACCTCTATGAGGACAATCTCTGTACATATGATCTCCTTTACAACCCCAAAATTAAATAGGTGGTTTCCTTGGCCTTGATCCCTTGTCTCAATCGTTCTAGGTTCTCTAGAAGTTGGTTTCCCTTTAGTATTATTTCTAAAGAATGGTGGCTTAGATCCATTCTTCCTCTGATCCATCTTGAACATCTTTTTGTCTTCCCAAGATTTTTTGAAAGTTTTCCTTACTTTTTGTTGATCATATAGGCATTTAGCTCGCCTTATGGTCTCCTCCAATGTCTTGGGATCATCATACTATATTTTTTCACTGATAAATGATGGCAACCCACTCAAATAGATCTAAATCTTAATTGTATCATCCTTGATGAAAGAGACATGCGTCAATAGTTCTAAAAACCTTCGCTCATATTTGTCTATGGTCATACTTCCAAGCTTGAGTTCAAAGAACTCTTTCATTTTCTTTTCATAATATCTCTTAGTCAAGTATTTCTTCTCAAAATACTTATTGAATTCCCTCCAAGTAACACTTTTCTCTTTAATGTGTTTCACCTGCACAAGATGAACCCACCACATGGATGCCTTTCCCTTGAGTTGATAGATAGAAATTCTACCTTTTGCATGAGAAGAATAATTATGTAATTGAAAATACTTTCTCATGGCCAACAACCATGTCCCTGCATATTCATCCTTCTTGTGCTCATCATCAAATGTAGGAGGTTTTATTTTGTTCATTTCTCCTTGTATCTCATCCACCCCAGATATATTATGATTTATGATAGGAGATGGACTTGATATGTTGTGTGCTCTCTTATTGGAATGCCTCATGGAGTGGTGGTGATATCTGCTAACACTTTTGGTTCTTCTTTTCTAATTAGGAGGTATGTGACTTCCAGATTTGCTTGAGCCACTCTCCTTGTCCAAATTCTTTTCTATTATGTTCAAGCTCTACAATAACTTCATGTTGAAGTCATCCTGCTTATCCTTGGATTTCATAAGCCTTTCATTATCATATTTATGTCTTTGGACATCCTTTTGCAAATTTTTAATGGTCTCTTCCATATTCATGTTTTCATCCCTTCATTCTCCATGTCCATTGGAGTTTGTTCCTTCAATGCCCTAATGGACATCCATCCATACCATCTCATCCTCTTGGTTGTAAGTACCTTGTGACTCCTCCATTACTCTGGAATCTGTGTTGATCTTGATCTGATCTAGTTTTTGTTAACTCTGCAAAATGTGCAGCCAACAAAACGTTGCCAGACTAGCTGTTTCAACAATTTCATGAAAATGTGAACCATTTTGGTTCAATAATATATATCAGAATTATTTCTTCTGATTTCCTCGAAAATTGAATTCCTCGATCAATTTTATGAGTGGATATTTAGATTACACCTTCCAACACCTTTCCAATGCCTACTCCCGTGCTCAATTCCGAGTCTTGAGTAGAAAGTTATGGCTATTTAAAAATTTTCCATTAATTTTTTTATTCATTTTTCAACTTGGTGCTACTCTGCGTTGTAATTATTCATTTTTGCATCTGCTCCATTGGATTTTTCGTAGGATATAAATTGGGTTTCCTCATATACATAATATGGACACTATTTCCAAATTTCACCTCTTTCTGGGTTCTGGGATGCTAGTTACAGTCTGTTGAAAGTTCAGACCAAAATACCATATTGTAACTGGTATGCTACAGGTACCTTCTTTTCCATATTGAACATTTTTAACATGCCCATAAATTTAATTCAGCTCTTGGAATGTCTTCTATGGTTCAATATCCTTCCATTGACTTCTCATGTGCCTCGATCTGATTCTGGAGCAGAAATTTATGGCTCTTTGAAGTTAGATGGGTCTTAAAATTTACCCTCCATTGTTTGTGTTGTAACTTTCTCATAAAAGCTTCGTTTGACGAACGGTTTACACCATTAGAAATATCTCTCCGAGCTCTTTTATTTGGGTTGTAATGACAGAGTGTGCCTTGTCACAGTTTGTTCTTTTGGTTTTCAAGTGCCTAAAAACGCTCTTAAGGGCCTCAAAAACGCGCTACAAAAAGATGGCGTTCAAATGATATAAAACGTCGCAGAAAATCATTGGTTTTCTACTATTGTTCACCCTTCAAACAACTTTGTGTGCAGAAATTTCAACATGTAAACCCATATTTACAATGCACAACAACAACAAAAGTTAAATCGTGTTTCACGCACTTTAAAACCACTATGTATCACTTCTTTTTCGCATCAATAACTTGTGTACACTACTTTTATGTCGTGCGCCAATATCCACCGTGCGCAGTTTTGGTCCTTGAACTATTACCTGTTGCACGCAGTTTTTGTATCGCGCGCTGATATTCTGTGTGCATTTCAATCTATGCGCTACACCATGCCAAATTTTAGTACGCCCCCATGGCGCACCAATACTCTGCATGCACCATTAACTAAACCATCGCGCAACAACATATACCCATATTGCACGTGCACCATCAAAGTTTCTCTGCACTCTTCCAATACTTTGCACACCACGTGCACCATTATTATGTGTGTGAATACCGCGTGCACCTTATTATGCGAATGCACACCTTGCAATGCTAAATTTAGCACATGCACCCGCACACCAACATTTTATGTGTGGCACCAAAATTTAGCGTGCGCACCAGCATGCCAACATTTTTTCGCATGCACCAGCACGCCAACATTTTTCCGTGTGACACCCAATTTTTTCATATCAAAATCCTTTTACTGGGCATCCTACATTTTTAGTGCGCCCACCTACGCACATTCATTTTTATGTGCATCAATTCCTCGTGAATTCCACTACAGAAATTGGGGCTTTTGCTTAACGTTTTCTCAATTTCTACCATAGACATTTTACAAGTATGAAATTTGTTCAATTTCACCTCGATAACACCAATTCAACCTCTGTAACAACAAATCTTTATGGTTTGACATTTATGGAACGGATTTTTCCCAAACTCAATTCACGAATTGAGAATTTTAATTATAAAACTCGCTTCAATTGTCATGGCTTCACTATGACTTCAAATTTGACCAATTCCAGGTATGCATTTGCTAGAAAAAATATTAAATCAATAATATCTCATCACATGGCCGAATTTATCAATTTTCCCATGAATTTAACAACAAAAATTGGGCCTTTTTCCTAATTCCACACAATTGTTGTTACTTTTTACCATGGATGCTCTGTAACTGGAAATTTGGCCAATTCAAAATCAATCCTTTATGACATTTCACTTCAAATCACTTGTTCGACCCAGCCAGGCTCAACGTTGAAAAATGAAGCTCTGATACCATGTTGTAACGTCCCCGACCACCCAAGATGGGCCACACTACACTAAAGAACTCTTACGTTCTCTCTGTGAAACATATTGTAACATACCCAACATCCAACTGAGCTATGCCACATAAATTTTTCGAACTACATGCAATTAAAATATATACACACAGAACTCTTGCGGAAACATATATATAAAACATAAACATCCAAATACATCTGTAAATGCACGGATTCACACTAAAATAATAATAAAAATATACATGCATCATATACAAGAAATACCCATAAAAATAAACACGTAAATAACAATGCAACATGTAAATTTATCACACAATTAGCACTTATCTTGGTAAGAATGTCACCAACTGCGTGAAGATCTTCCACGAACCTCCTAGACTTAGACCATATTGTTCATCACTCTCAACAGTGAGTCACCCCCGAGCAGGGACTAAACTCCACCTAGGTAAAGACATTTCTAACCAGGTTAAAGGCTCATAGATAACAAGAAAGCCTCTGTCTCATGTGCTAACTCAAACTAACAACCTACAATCCCTCATTGCCCACATGCTTGTCCCACCCAGGAAGTGTGCCCCTTCTCCACTCAATAGTCCTTTGACTGCCCCACTTCCTTTCCGGGCTTTAGCAACAGGCTAGATAGGAAGTCTTAGAGAATTGTAGCTGCCATTTAGCACCTTCAGGAAATCAATTCCCAACAATTCTCTCACCTAGATAATTTCTCACATCCCTGACAATCCACCTCTTCAATATCCCACGGGCCTGACAAACCATTTCTTCAGTCCAGCTCCCTAGCTAACTAGATACACCAACACAAAATGGCTATGGATACAGTTTCAGGTACAGTCATGAAGATACGAAGGATAGCTCAATGGGTGTGTGCATGCTCATCGATGATTGACTGGATGACTGAATGATGGAAGGAATGATGGGAATAATGATGGAAAAAAATGGGAAAATGAACTAAGTACCAACAATATGTATGCATGTCCCCAAATTGACACTTGTCATGTTGGGAGCTTCTTTGGCCCACTTGTACCCAACTTTAGAACTTAGGATAAAATAATTATCAATACTTTATGATTTAGTAAATATTAATATAATATTCCTTTTTGGCTTAAGCTCCCTAGTTTAGCCCTTTTCCTTAACTTTTAGCCCTACCCTTTACCTAACTACTGGATTTTAGTCCACCATATCTTTTATCATGGTCGGTCTGCGCACAACAATGTATTTTATATTAATTATGAGACATATACAAAAATAGGCGCACTCGCCTTTAACATTTAGGCTCTTCGGCCTAATCAAAACATAAGCATCCTATCTTATAATAACTGGCTCACCATCCTATAAAATGCAGCATATACACAAAGGCTCCCTGGCCTCAAAATAAAGCACGGTTAAGTTGTTGTGCACGGTATCCTAGAATGTGCACACTTCCTCATTTTACTGTGTAGTACATGCACGCACTATGCCATGAAATGTGAATATAAAAATGATATCAAAACAACTCACTAGCTTAAGTACATTTTCATTTACATTTACAATTGGGTTTGGCCTTAGGGATATTACAACTGTAGCCCTTGTCCAAACATCCCTTTTCCACCTCACCCACTAACATGACTTGGATTTGATTTCTCCAAGAAACATCCCACATCCAGTGAGCACTATCCCAATAGGATGCCCTGTCACTTCCTCCAAACTTGTCTTTGTTAAGGTTTAATATATTATTGAGTTTCATTTCATTTCATTAGATAACAATAACATAGATAGAGTCACCTAGAAATACACAATCACAAGAGACACATCATTTATCCTAGGAAACCCTCATGGGGGAGAAAACCTAGCAAAAACTTCCTTAATATAGATAGCCAATACAATACCAAGAGATAGCTTAAACAAATATAGAAATTCCTCTCCAAGAAGTGTGTCTCTCTCTCTCTCTTCTTCTTCCCTAACTGCATCTCCAGAATTGTGCTCTGATGAACAAGTGATTATGTGTACAAATGAGGTGTTAGCCTCTC
>JASDQU010030038.1:67570-84268 GCA_032191745.1 Picea mariana | reverse complement strand
AATTTTTACTTGTTGATTTTAGGAGAACAACAGGGGAGTTGGGTGTTGGTAAGAGCACCAACTATGTTGTGCTTGAGGAAAACCATTATGGTTGTGCTTATGCTGAAATTTTGAATGGTGTGCCTATAAAAATGGGATGTGTGTATGTGGTGCATTTTCTTGTTGAGGAAATGGATCAAAAGCCTTGATAAGGCTATTGTGAGAAATCCTAGAGCAACTGAGATTTCTTGAAGTCCCCAGTTGTGATATTCATATCCAATTGAATGCACTAGAGCCTTGGAGGGAAGTGGGAAGACATGAGGGCTATGTGGAAAAGAAGGGGGGTACCATTCCTTAGGTTGTAAAGGTTTAGGGAAAGAGAGATGGTGGGTTGGAACTTATATTAGATTAGAACCTAGGTTTTTGGGCTATAGAATGTGGAGAGTGAAAACCAACAGGGCTAGATCTCCTTATGCACTCTTAGTCTTAGCTGGGGGTTGACTTTCTATTGAGAATTGGAACAACAACCCTATGGTTGGGAGGAACGTCCTTTGTACACAACACATTGGTTATTTTATAAACATATAGGTTTTTTGTTATGTTTATTATGTTAATTCCGCTATGTAATGTGTTATATGAATGTCGTTCTATTTTGTTGAATGGTTTCATTCACTTTTTTAAATGTGTTGTTAGTTGCATGAGAAAAATTATGGTCCTCCTGTGATCTGGATTTATGAGCGGAAAGAAAATAATAACAGACTGAATACAATAACACAAAGATACTGAGTCCAATAACATATATCCAGTGAATAAAACGTCTATTGAATAAATAAAATAGGCTGAAACTATAAAACTATAGAATTGAAAACAACTTTCTTGAATGCTGGTAGCTATCTCTGAGAAGAGATGTAGCTGCTACATGCATCCATCTAAGAAGAATGATTACAATGAGGCTCTAGAGACCTTTTTAACATTACTCATGAATGCCAAAACCCTAGACATCCAAAAACCTAACCCTACGAGATGAAACACCAAAAGTTATGTGGGCCCCAATGGGTAAGTAGGTACCTCAACTTCCCAGGGTCTTAACTTTTTCATACGACCTTCGTTTTAGACGCGTGATAGCCCGTTGGAAAGGTATTTTTTATAGCTACACATTATGTCATCAAACTTTGAATCCATCTACAGTTTGATTGTGGCAAGCCAAAAAAACACTGTTTAGGGCCCCAAAATGGCCCTGAAAGTACAAAAAGATGTATTGATATGAAAACATCCAAAATAAGCCAGTTGGATTAGGCAGGCAGCTACCAATTTCCATCTAGAAGCTGTGTAGGGATTCAGACAGCCTGGGATTACAAAAGAACGTGTTGAACTAAAAAATGTCAAGAGGATCCAATTGGAATAGGTGGGTGGCCACCAATATCCACCTGGATCAATCCTCCCCCTAGGAACAAATGGTCTCCATTGCATTGAGTGCCCCCATTAGGTGAGGAAACTTCTATTGAATTTGGCCCCGATTGAGCCACTTGCCTTGGTGTAGGAGTTTCCTTGCCTTGACAACCCGATAAAGATGGATCCTTTGCTGGCGAGTTCACTTGACCTGTGTGTCCACTATCTGATCAGTGGATGTATGTTCCATGCAGTCAGGGTTGAGCTCTGTTGGTGTCAACTTTTCTGCGATCTTTGAGGTGTCCAATAATGGTGGAAAATATGGCCGAAGGAGGTCCACATTGAACGCTGGGTACAAGCCAAGGAAGGGTGGAGTGTTGAGCTCAAAATCATTGCTACCCATAGCCTTGGTGATAGTGTAAGGCCCATGGAGAAGTGGGTGGAGCTTTCAATGGGGCTCTGTAAGGCTCTCTTTCTGCAAAAGTAACCAGACCTTGTCTCCCACCTGAAACCGGTGCGGTACCTGGTGTTGATCATGGCATTGATTTTAATTAGCATTTCCTTTCTAAAAAAAATCATGGACCTAGTGGTGGATGTGTTGAATCCGCTCAATGAATCTAGTGGCTTTGTCGGCCTTAGACTGAACATGGGAAGATTATGCTTGTGTGGTTGCAAGAGGTAGTGCAACATCAATGGGGCCCAAGGGTTGGAATCCCAGCCCCACCTGAAATGGGCTATGGTTGGTGGAGCTATGGAGAGCCCTATTGTAGTTGTGTTGAACATAGGGAAGACTCTCATCCCATGTACATAGATGATTATAGTTGTACATTCACAGGATGGGCACAATCATCTAATTGATGACCTTTATCTGGCCATCAGTTTGGGGGTGGAAAGCAATAGATTTAGTGAGCTTGGTGTCCAAGAGTGACCAGATACTCGACCAAAATGTGCTAAGGAACCTACTTTCCTGATATGAGGTGATGGTCTATGGTATCCGAAAATGGACCCGTACCCGTTCAAAGAAGAGCTTGGCAATATCTATCGTTGTGATTCTCTTCTTGCAGGCTGTGATAATGTCCATCTTCAAAAACTGATCAACCACCACAAATACACAATCATTATTGTGCTTTTTTTATGGAAGTCCAGACATGTAATCCATCAAGATGGATTCCCAATGCCTCTCGAGAGTAGGAAGAGGGGTGTGTAATCCTTGATTCTTGATGGCTGGCTTGGAAATGGCATAGACAGTGCAAGATCTGATATACTTGCTGACGTCTTGTCGAAGTTTTGGCCAATAAAAATGTTTCTGTAGAATGACCATAATTTTCTCCATGCCAAAATGTCCTACCATCTGATTGTAGTGAGCCTCCCAAATCTGCTTTGCACGCTCTCTTGTGGGAACACAGAGGTGGCCCAGATGGCATAACAGTCCATCCTCGATGTGACAATTGGTGACATTCACTCATGTACCCAAGAGTTTATAGATTGTGGCGAAGTCAGGGTCACGCTGATAAAGTTGGGGCCACTAAGATGCCTCATTCCAATAGGAATGGAGCACTATGGTGAGTGCACCAATGGTAGGGTGACTAAGAAAGTCATTGACATGATTTGTGCTCCTTTTTTTATACTTGATGTTGAGATGGAATTGTTATAGATATGTGGACCACTTTTGATGGCGGTCGTTTTGCAACTTCTCCTGTGTCTGTATGAACTACAAAGGCTTGTGATCAGTTTGGATGATTGTCTCCTTTCCCAAAATGTAATGTTTCCATTGACGACAAGCTTGCACAATGGAATGCATTTCTCTATCATAGGTGGGGTATTTTTGGACAGTAACTGAGAGTGTCTCACTATCGTATGCTACTGGATGACCATGTTGAGTGATAGTTGCACCTACAACATAGTTAGAGGAATCAGTCTCAATCTCGAACGGTTGTTGCAGATCAGGTAAGAAGAGTATTGGAGTTGAGCACAAGTGATGCTTCAGATCATCAAATGCTTGTTGTTGTGCTAACCCCCATGCGAAATTTTCCTTTCCACTACCCTTGGTTACTTGGCTTAGGGCCCATGCAATATGGGAGAATCCCAACACGAACCTCTAGTAGAGTTGGAAAGTCCCAAGAATCTCTGAAGCTCAGTTAGTGTGGTCGGGACTGGCCAATCATGAATGACTTGGATCTTAGTTGGATCCACATTTACCCCATGCTCATCAACAATGTAGCCCCAGTATTGGAACCTGTTCATGCCAAAGGAGCATGTTTCCAAGTTGGCATATAGCTTGTGCTGCCGTAGAGTTCCTAAAACCTGTTGAATATGATGCATGTTCTCCTCCCAAGTTCTGTTGAAGATGAGAATTCCATCCAGATATACCACCACAAAAGAGTTGGTGAAGGGTCTCAATACATCATCCATCAATCTCATGAAAGTTTTTGGTGCATTTGTTAAGCCAAATGGCATGACCAACCATTCAAAGAGACCTTCTTTAGATTTGAAAGTTGTCTTCCATACATCATTTGGTTCGTTGGGAACCTAGTGGTAGCTAGACTTGAGGTCAGTCTTGTTGAAGAACTTTTTCCCCTTGAGTTGGTCAAGAAGGTCATCAATTCGGGGAATTGGGTACCAGTTCTTGACTGTGATTTTGTTTAATGATCTGTAATCAATGCAGAGCCACTAGGTCATGTCTTTCTTCTACACCAACACAATCGAGATTTCGCAAGGAGAGGAGTTGGGTCAGATGTGCCCCTTTTGAAGCAGCTCTTGGATTTGACGCTTGATTTTGTTATTTTCCATCAGCGAGCGACAATAGACTAGTCCATTAGGTAGTGGTGCACTGAGGGTTAGATTAATTGGATGCTTGACTTGGCAGTGCGTTAGTACCCTAGTGGGTGAGGAGATGATGTCTTTGTACTCTTCCATGATCTCATCCACTTGCTTTTGTTGCAAAGAGAGGATCTATGTAGAGGTCACGAATTTGGCAATGACCATCTTCTTACTACGAGCATAGATCACAAAGAAGAATAAGTTCCCAGTCTATGAAATGAACTTACTGTATTTCTTAGCAGAGATTAAAGAAATATCAGTAGGTGGCACTACCTCTAGTATACTGTACAATTCTCTACCCAAAGTAATAATAACACTGCGNGTAGGTGGCACTACCTCTAGTATACTGTACAATTCTCTACCCAAAGTAATAATAACATTGCGGGGTCTAGACTCATACACAACATGTCACTTCCACAAATATGGTTGGCCTAAAAGAACATCACAAACTTCAAGGGGAGAAATATCACACAATACCTTGTCTTTGAATGACTTGATGTTGTAGGGCAGACAACATTGTTGGTTGATGCAAAGATCTCATCCTTGGCGAAGCCATCCGATGGTGTAGGGATGCGGGTGTGGTGTTATCAACAGGTCCAACTACTTGACAACCTATGATAAAATTAGGTTCTTTTGACTGTCGCTATCGACAATGAAATACAACAGAGTCCCCTTTACCCACATATGTGAGTGAAAGAGGCATTCCCCTTCCTCTGGTTATTCTGGTTCGCTTGGTTGGACTTTGGTGGTAGCGAAAATCGAAATGGGTTCGACATCGATGATCCACTTCCCACTTTCTGGATTTGATTCAGAGTCAGAATATTCCTCTGACGTGGAAGATTTCATATCGGCCACTAGTGACTACTTTGAATGACATTCTTTGGTGTTGTGCCAAGGGATTTCATGGTATTCACACCATTTTGCTGTGTCTTTCTTCAGCTTCTCATTACCCTTCTTGGGTTGCGGCTTGGACTGGTTGTCCTGAGAGTGACCATCTTTTCTCTGTCCATTATTTTGTGGGTTGGGGTCTCCTTTTCCATGCTTTAGCTATGAGGATTTTGTAGATCCAAACTCTCACCTCTTCTGCTTAAATTTTTTCTCAATATTGACAACATATTTATAAGCCGCACCTAATGATGCGATGTCTAGAAACTCCATTTCTATTTGAATGTATCTATGCATACAACTGCGGTATTTGAGAACCATATGTCGTTAAGAGTCTTTGATACCCAATTTGGTGTGCAGGGTATGGAAAATATTGGTGAAATTTGGTACTTTCTGGTCCCTTTCCTAATGCAACATGGTCCATCTTGTGTATTGGTCCTCGTAGCTTCCAATAGGGTAGTATTGTTCTTTAATTGAATCCTTGAAGGAATCCCATGTCGGGACGACTGCAAATATTTCATAATCCTCTATGTCCCTTTGATCAGAGTAAGTATCCCACTAGTCCTTAACATGGGGGATGGCCTTGAGGAGTGCAAAAGTAATCTTTTGCCCGTCGAAAAAATTGTGGACTGAAAAATACCCTAGATTCAACCATTTATCTATAGCATCCGCATATGTGAGTCCTTCAAATAATGGAATATCAAAATTTACTTGTACCTTGAAGGGGGTTGCATGGACGCTTGATGAAGATGTGTTTCTTGTGGGCAGCCGCCGAAGGATCAATTCAAAGTTGTCCATCATTTCATTCCTTTTCCATGCAAGGGATTCCTCGAGAAACATTTTAAAAGGATCTCCTAATCCATCATATTTATTCTCGTCCCCCATGGGTTTTTTTCGGGATCAGCGTGGCCGATCTTGCAAAACCTCGACTGGTTCGAGTCCCAACTTCTTGTACCCAGATCTTGTCGGGGACATGCATGAAGAAAAATAAATGAAGATAAGACTGCTTTGATACCACTGATCTGGATTTATGAGTGGAACGAAAAAAATAATAGACTGAATACAATAACACAGAGATACTGAGAACAAAAATAGATGTCCAGTGAAAAATAACTTCTATTGAATAAATAAAATAGGATGAAACTGTAAAATTGCAGAACTGAAAACAACTTGCTCGAATGGTGGTAGCTATCTCTGAGAAGATATGTGGCTGCTACGCGCATTCATCTAAGAAGAATGATTAMAATGAGGCTCCAGRCGAATTTTTAACATTATTCATGAATTCCAAAACCCTAAACATCTAAAAACCTAACCCTAGGAGATGAAACAACAAAATTTATGTGGGCCCCGATAGGTAAGTTGGTATCTCAACTTCCCGAGGTTGTAACTTTTGCATACGACCTCCGCTTTAGGCATGTGATAGCCCATTGGAAACATATTTTCGAGAACTACACATTATGCTATCAAAATCTAACTATGTCTATAGTTTGACTATGGAAAGACAAAAAAACATTGTTTAGGGCCCCAAAATAGCCCTGGAAAGTACAAAAAGATGTATTGACATGAAAACATCCAAAATAATCCAATTGGATTAGGTGGGCGGCCAACAATCTCCACATGGAAGCTGTGTAGGGATTAAGACATCCCCAAAAGTGTAGAACCTACAATTACAAAGAATTACAGAAGAACGTGTTGAACTAAAAACTGTAAAGAGGAGTCAGTTGGAATAGGTGGGTGACCACCAATATCCACCTAGATCATGCTGCCCTTGGTTTATTTTATATGCATGGGGAATTTTTTATTCCATTTTTAGTAGGTTGGGTATGTTACATGAAATCACATAAGATATTTTATTTTTAGATACATGACTAAGGTAGATGGATTTATATTCACTTGACACATGGCATATTCTTTCCACTTCCGAGAAACCATTTTACTTACCTCTTTGTAACAAGGGTACGTTGCATAGTAGTTAGTCCTTTTGTTTTCTTTCTAGTTAAGATTTTTTTATATATTTTCTCTTGTTTATTGTCTTTATGCATGTAAAAATCCTTATAGACCATTAATCATTAATCATGCTCATGCTCCTTCCCTATATAGAATATAGGGCATAAAAATAGCAAAAAGAAGATGCATGGAAATACTTACATTTTGTATATTTTGTAACAATTTAAGTTATAATGAAAACAAAAAGAAACAAGAAAAAAAAAATCACAATTCATATTTCCATTCTAGGTACTTGATATATTGAATACAACTCACCTAGATTTCAAATGCTTCAATCTCTTCTTGACCTCGTTGTTGGAAATCTAACTATATTTATTTCATTCATTTACTTTATATTTTGAGTATAGTTTGGCATGCACAATTCCATATATATTTCAGATTGAAACATCTACCATGCATCACCATACAATGCTTGATACCAACATTAATAGCTTCTTCAAGTGACATGTCAATTTAAATGTTTTTTAGGCTACAACTTTAAACATTCTCAATTTTAGCAAATGGTTTCAAAAAGGAAGCAAGAAACTATTTGAAGTGAAATGGAGTTGGAGTCATAATCCAACATATAGCAAGGATATTCAATGCTAGATTGTTTAACAAACTGCAATTTGGTTGAAAATGAACTACTTGAATCCTTGGTAGTTTGCTTTTGATCCTCCTATATAAGATCTACAAAGTGGTGTCCAAAATGACAACGCAATTTCATGTAACAATTATAATGTTAACAATAGATCTATTTAGTGATAAATATAAGGATTACAAATTCTTTGAGCCAAGATAAGGAATGCAAAAGAGAAACATGTGTTGGAAGTTAGGCACTTTTAGAAAACTATTAGGAAAGCACATTATTTTATGGGTAAATGACTAATAATGTGATAAGGCACTTGTTAACCAATCACGACCTCTCTAATGCTGTTAAATAATTTTGATCTATGGAACAACTTATAAAATAACGCACCTCATGTGTGTATTATTTCTATTGTAAATATGCGCTAGTCATATCATCGTATTCAAAACATATAAACACTAGAAATATATTTAACTATGTTTTTGAATTCTCGAGACAACATATGTGTCATCAATTAATCTCTTTGAACATTGCTCAGTGTGCTAGCTAAAACACATGCATTTCAAAGCCCAACAAGTCAACTACTGGCTATGGAAAGTAATTCAATAACATCTCATAGTAGAGAATAATGACTGTAGATTATACCCCTAAGTTATACCATACACACAATGTTGGATTACTGAGAGGGGTGCTGAATCAGTAATAGAGAAATGCAATCCTTTTTAACCACTATATGCAAGTGTTATATCAATGTAGCATTATCATCCAATAGTTGCAGAGTAAATAAACAATGAACAAATGAGAAATCATACACATACACAATACACCAATGTTTTTATGTGGAAACCCAAAGCGGGAGAAAACCACAGAATGTTTTTTCTTATATGTCTTTAAGAATTACATTCATTGGAAGCACCAACTTCATTTGTTTTCCAGCTGCAACTAGAAGGAGGCTCCAACCCCCTAATTTCTCAAGCTACAACCTGAGGGAAGATCCAACTCCCCAATTCTATGGATACAACTAGAAGTAGGCTACAACCCCTTATGCTCTCTGGCTACAACTAGAAGGTGGCTACAACCACCTGTTCTTGCCCCGTCCAACCGTCCCGACATAGAAGTAGAATGATGGAACCAATGTCACACTATCACTGTGAGATATACTGCTTTAAACCTATACCAATCAACCTGCACCAAACAACCTGAAGCACTCATCAACCATGCATCAACCTATACCTCAACCCGTAATCAACCTGTACCATAAACAAGTGCATCAACCATGCACCAACCTGTACCAAACAACCTGTAATCAACCCATACCATAAACAAGTGCATCAACCATGCACCAACCTGTACCAAACAACCTGTAATCAACCTATACCATAAACAAGTGCATCAACCATGCACCAAACCTGTACAAATAACATGTCACAACAAACTGTCCAAACAACCTTATCAACCAAATCATATTTACTCACCAAGACCAATCACCAAGAAAACTCTCAAATATGTGCATCAACCAAGCATAACACAACAACTCATAATCATCACCAAAATCAACATGTGCTTCTAATAATATACCTATACAAGTATGCTACATCATCCATAAACCATGTGTCAACAATACTACTAACAAGTGCCTCCAACCATGTACCAAGTATGTACCAATCATGTATCAACTACTCATCAAGATGTACCAACATCATCAACTATACACCTCATGTATGTGCCAACTCATCAACTACTTGTCTCAACCATGTACCCAATGTGTACCTCAACCATATACCAAATACATATACCAATATAACCATCAAAATTTCTCTAGCAATACATCACACTATCCATAACCAAATACCATAAACCATTAAATCAAACCATGTGCCATAACTTGTACCAATCAACCTGTAATCAACCTATATCATAAACAAGTGCATCAACCATGCACCAACCTGTACCTCAAATTGTAATCAACATGTACCATAAACAAGTGCATCAACCATGCACCAACTTGTACCTCAACTTGTACCCTCAACGAGTGCATCAACAATGCACCAAATATGTACCAATCATGCGTCAAATACACATAAACTATCACTCATCAAGATGTACCAGCATCATCAGCTATACACCTCATGTATGTGCCAACTCATTAACTACTTTTCTCAACCATGTACCTCAACCAAAAGCCCTCATCAATTTCAACATCCAAATCTGATTTTTAAATCTGTAATAGACCCAGTGTATAAGATCACATACCTACAAACCTTCCTTAACTTTAACAACAAGAGACTATCATTTTCATCAAACTTTACTTTAGTCTCACATGATTAATTTTGGATTAGTCAACAACCCTAACTTGAAAGAATCATAACTATGTACCTATAATGAATAAAGATCTAAAAATGGTACACAATGTTCTTCAATGTATTTTATACAATTCCTCTAGACTTCACTACTTGGAACCTCTCAAAAAAGGAGTTATAGCAAAAATGGCATACCTTGTTGAATTATGGCTTATTCTAAAGAACAAACTTGTAGAGCCTGCCCCTCACATAATATTTATTGTATGGATATGAAAATTGTACACAAAATACTACAGGCTGTACTATAACCAATACATTTTTTCTTACTGAATTTGGATTTGTTATGAAGTATTTATGACGTTTTTACTTGAAACACCTATTTTAGACTAGTTTCAGGACTAGCCACAAACCCTATTGTCCACATCATCTAACTCCAAAAATACAACGACCCACAAGCTGAAATTTGTATCATAGCTACTTGGATATGTTTCCTCAATGGCCTCCCAATTTCATGGTCTGAATCATTCTAGAAAAAAGTTATTGCGAAAATGGTGAGATGACATGTAAATAACATACCTTAGAAAGCATCATCAAAAGAAATTACCCTCCTTTGAATTTCGGCCTTCTTTACTTCACCTTCCCTCTGAAATTCGGCTTAGATATCCTTTGGCTACCTCAGTCACCTATATATATTCAATATGCTTAAGTTTGTTTAAAATGAGAGATCCTTGCCTCTTATGTATACTTTCATGTAGCTTCCTCAAGGGGTTACCTTTTAACCATCTTAACCCACTTTCCTTATTTTAGGGTTAACCCACTTTTAATTTCTCCATTAACTTTATTATTTAAAGAATTTATTTTGTATTCAATTTGAATTATAGTACACTCATCACTTCACTTTATTATTTACCTTCTAAAATCTCTTAAACCACTTTGACTACTTTGACATTTTGGGGCTTCTAGATGACTCATGAGGGTTCTCCAACTTCACATGGCCATAACTCTCTAACCGTGAGCATTTATGTGACGTTACACATATCACTGGAAATGGTAGGACATGTACTATTCATCTAGAATAATCTTTCCTACAAATATATCAAAACTCATACCATTATCCATAAAACAAACTTGGGTCCATTACCCAAACTTGGGTTCTCCAACTTCACATGGCCATAACTCTCTAACCATGAGGAGTTATGTGACGTTCCACATACCACCGAAAATGGAATGAAATGTAATATCCATATAGAATAGTCTTACCTTCAAATATATTAAAACACATACCATTATACGTGAAACAACCTTGGGTCCATTACCCAAACCTTTGTGCTGCCAGAATTCGCTACCAGACTTTCTCCAAGGGTTGACATCAATCTACAATATCACTCTCCAATGGTTGAAATCAATGAAAACCAACAATCCATACCAACTGTCCATCAACCTAAGCCAACTGTCTGACACACAGAGTGTAAAAATTTACTTCTTACATAGAAATGTTGATTCGTTGGGAAACAATAATACTTGGAACAAAGTTGTGATAATTATAACATGTAATAATGTAGTATAATTGTGATAGTGCATTCTACACTATAAATAATACCAGCATATTATAACACACAAAAAATAGGCACATTATGCAGCATAGTCATTAAACACTTCTAAAATGTTATGCAACAAATCTCATATTTGCAAACAAGCAATTTTAATCCACCAAAAATGAAGAAACTCTAACTTGGTTTACTAAAAAAATCCAAACCGTGAAATAATACACAAAAGAGTACAAACACCACAAATGGCTTAGTTTTCTATTGGAAGCTCTATTTCATTTGCATTTGGCATATGCTAGCCTATTCAAATTTAATACACAACCTACCTTGTTCCTTGTTTTAGTACATGCCATAGTTATGGGAGTAGGATAAGGGGCGAAAGTTCATGCTAGGTTGTAGGTAGCTCTAGGCTTCAATCCTAGGGAAGAGGTACCATTCCATGAACCATTCAAAGAAGAAAAAAAAGAGTTATGGGCATTGTATTGCCCGTAGTCTAATCTTTCTATGTTTTGTCCCTATTCCGACGAATTTTTCTGTTTAGTTTTTCCCGAAATCTGGCAAGAAATTGTTGGATCTTCAAATTCAAGGGACTAAGTATGTATAATCAAAGTGCCCCAATGGTTTGTCAGCATGACAAATCCATTTATGCATTCAAAAATGTAATTTAAACAACAACAAAAATGTGGTTCCATCCAGATTTGTGTCACCGGATTCCGGTGAAAAAGGACCAAAATGTAGAACAGATAGACAACACCCACTCTATTATGTCGACATGGGGAACTATAAATTTCTGTAAATCATCCAATAAACTCAACCTATTGTAATTGCATATCTAATTGGATCATAGAACTCGTGTTAGATAAAAAAAAAAAAAAAAGGGCATAATATACTTTACATAACTCAACAAAAGTGGATGGTATAAAACCAATCTTTACACCATTAGGTGTTGGAATTGTGGGATCAACCTAATGTTTCATGGGACAAAATCCCCACTAATGTTTCATGGGACAAAATCTTTCCATCTGGAATAGTAACATCATGCTTCCTTAAGCAATGGTTAGTCTAGCATCCACTATTTTGAGGCTAGTTTCGACCTACTTCCATTTTCCATTTTCATGTACCTTCTTGAATAACACGACACTCCTTCCATTAGAATCATAAGTGGAAAGAATAATTCCTCATATATAACATTAGCATCATAACTATTCAAAGGATGGGTGTTTGAATGACTGGTTAGCTAAGGTCTCGTACAAAGTACCTAATGTCGATTGTAAGGGGACCTGCCTTTAACTAGAAGGTGTCCACCAAGGGGAAAATCACTTATATATTAGCAAAGCAAGGATTGAACCTAATAAATCATAGTGAACTAATGGTAGGAATAGATAGAAGAGATGGAAACCTAAAATGAGTTATGTAAAGAAATTGAATCGAACTAGGTGTTTCCTCTGCATTTGTATCGGTCTTGATTTTATAGACTCAACAAGATGCTAATGTTTAGAAGGGAATACCGTTTCTAATGCTTAGTGCATCGAGCCTTAACCTAAGGTTAGCGAAGGACCTAGTAATGGCTAAAGCATAAAGGAATATAGTTTGGAGGGGACTAACCCCAATCATTTACTTGATCTACCTATATCTCTGTCATATGTAACAAATCTTGGTGCTAAATACCCATGTGTTTAACATACCATTATTGCTTGATTGGCATTCAACCCATAACTATAGGTTTTATTCAACACGTAGATGTAGGTTTTCATAAATCTCTTAACATTAGGCCCATGCATGCATTGAACACATCAAGTAAGTTTGCATCACATCATCCATTTGTCAAGTATCACACATGTGTGAATTCATGGGTAACACATGGATGAGATGTTGCACATGTCATTGCATTGATGACCTATGGAAGCAATACATGTCATTGCATTGATGACCCATGGAAGCAACACACTTAGAAAGAGTCTAGGTAGATCAAAGATTAGAATCATAAAACTATGGGAAACCATTGAACAACTAGGGCACCAAGGGAAACTACAATGGTCAAACCCTCACTCCTTCCCACATGTTTTTCTCATTAATTAGCATCCCTAGAACAATCATTGCATAATCAATCTAATTTCTATTTATTATTTATACGTGATTGATAAAGAATATCAATTATTTATACACATTATAGATGTATTATAAAGTAAGTATATATCACTTAATATGGAACAATGTAATTACATTCACATGATATTTATAATAATATTTAAAAAAAATTGAAATATATATGTAATTTTAATAATAATTTAAGAATTAATATAATATTTACAATAATAATGAAAAGATTTAAATATTTTATAAAATTCTTTAAAATTTAAATTAAACTATTAATTTAATCTATTAAAATAAAAATATCTTTATATTAAAAAAATCATATCATAATATAAATATGATAAAATATAATTTAGTCTTTTTCCTTCTTTATTTTCCATGTAATAAAGAATCACACATGAGTGTCCAAAATGAAGCAATCTCCATGGACATGTTAAACGTGTAAAAAAACAAATATAATAAATTTTATAGCATAAAAAAACACATATAATTATAATAAATTTCTTTTAAATAAAACCATCATAATTGTTAGGAAAAAKATTTAATTAAAAGAAGCCTACATTATAAAATAGTGAATTTGGCATAAACAAAAACAAATGTGGCGATACATTCAGACAAGTGGTTCCTAAATTGGTCTCGCAATACAAATGTGGCGATACATTCAATCAAGTGGTTCCTAAATTGGTCTTACAATTTATTTATGAAGAGTGAAATAAACGCGTTGAAGTCATGTCAGAGAAGAGATCGTTGAAATAAATGCGTTTATTGCTCTTTGCTATGATCGAAATTACAAATCTAACAAATCACGTGAACGTTTGGTTTTGAACTGGAGAGGCGCGAACGTTTGGTTTGAACTAGAGAGGCACCGGTTCGGACGGGCGCCGCAGCCCTTCGAACCTGAGCTTGGACACACTGACTTGGCAGAAGAAACAGTCCCCTGTTTAAATGGAGCTCTCAGTGGTGGGTCGGACAAGGCCGGACCCAGACAACGGGTTACCGAGCAGGATTGATAGTTTTATCTCTTAGACTCGGCCTATCGACTCCCCTTTTTTTAACCTTTCCCTCCGGTGTCTTATACTTCTTGGCTACCTGTATCTTTCTTTATTCCAACCCATTATTGGATTTGGAAAGGCTGCCTCTGTTCCTGTCAACCGGTCTTCTTTTCTCACTTCAGACAACAGACCTTTCTCCCGAGGCTTTGCTGTCTCAGAAATTGTTTGATAAACCATCTACCTTTTGTCTTTCGCACTAAACCCGACCACTTTTTTGGAATGGGCAGGGTCCCTCCTGTTCCTGTCAGGACTTTCCTGTCTCTTTCCCCACCTCAGACAGAAGTTTTTCCCCTGTGGATTCAACAACCCCTAACATGGAGACACTAAACACGAACTCCTCTGAAAGACAGAACGGGGACCCTTGGGACCACTCGGACATCATTACCTCCATCGATGAGATGATCAACAACCACTACCGTAAAGAAAAGCACACTCCAGTCTCCCAGACCCCTGCTTCTGGCACTCCTCCCCATACTTCAGCCCTGGGAGACCCTCTACTGAATCCTTTTTCTGAGTTAGACCCCCCTCAGCAGTCTGCTTACACTAGGAGTTGTGGGATCCACCTTAAGACTAGCTTTCCCTCCAGCAGACCTCATCCCAATACCACTCTAAAAAAGCCACAGAGGGTCTGCAAACCAAAAAAATCACACCCAAAACTTGTCCTGGGCATGGATGGAGGACTTTCTGAGGCCTGTAACCTGGCACTCTATGCCCTGGTTGGTAGACTTTCTTACAAGGACAAATGCAACCTACACTTGGACGACTGGATCACAGAATCCTGGAAGCCTCTTCTAGGATATCTCCTTAAGGTATTATACCTCCAACATGGGTAGATTGGCTTTATTTTTAAGACACCTGAGGATTCAGTCCGAGTTCTAAAAAAGTTCTGGGCGGTTGGTGGTGGAAGTCTCATGCTCAAGAGATGGAGGCTTAGCTTTAATCCATCCACCGAACACTTCTCATATAGGCATCTCTGGGTCCTTTTACCAGGCCTCCCTCTATAACTCTAGAACCATCAGGCCCTCAAGCTCATCAGATCTTCTTTAGGACGTTTTTTAACAGTGGACACACCTTCTCTGGCCTCGTCTGATAGAAAAATGGCTAAGATTATGGTAGAAATGGATATTCATGCAGGACTCCCGGAAGTCCTGAACATTGACTGGAGAGGCATCCTCATTGTTCAAAGACTCGACTATCTTGGGACCCATTCCATTGCTCTTTCTGCCGCAGAACCGGCCACCTGAGACAGGACTGCTCCAAGCACACTTCCACTGAACCAGATGCTGATTCGTCGGAGGAGGTCGGCTTCAATGGCTACGATACATAGCCTGAAGATGTTGCAGCAGAGTCTCCACCTCATCAGCAAGCTATGAGCCCTGATTTACAAACTGATACACTGGTAAGTAAGATCAAGCTTTTATGTCCATCGCTTTACAACTCCCTCTCTGCCTGGGAGAGACTCAAGTTAAACTCGCAGGCTTCAAACTCCCTGCAACCGGACTCCACTAAAAACCCCACAGACCTTCCACTTTCGCCCCCTATCCCTACTAATCTAGACACCCTGGCATCCCCTAACCTGCCACTAGAACCGCTTGGACTTCTTCCAAGGCTTCTAGCCCACTCTTCCCCCCCCTCGATCATCCCTTCTCTTCTCAGTGACTCCACTATTTCACAGCCTCCTGCTGACTCTACTCTTCTAGAAGATGAACTCACCCCTCCCCCTGGCTACACTGAAAAACCTTTTTCGACTCAAGATCTGGACCAGATGCTTCTTAATATCCCACCTGCACCCCCTCTACCCTTTGACTCTCTCCCCATTCCAAAGTATCTCGGCAAACAACTCATCCCACCCTCGGTCAGCATTGGCACCACACCCTCGACCTCGGGAGTAAAAGAGCAACCTGCGACAGCCCCCTCTTGGTCCAGAGGCTTGGGCTCAGAGCTTTCACCACTCAAAACTCGCAGTGCGAGAAAAAAGGCAATTGTAGAGGCTTCAAGCTCAGCCTCGCTTACTACTGATCAAACTCGAGCACTTAGAGGATTAAAAGCCCAAGCTC
>JASDQU010030038.1:54892-67380 GCA_032191745.1 Picea mariana | reverse complement strand
TTACAGGTTATTGGTATAGGTTTACGGTGACAGGTTGATAGTGGCAGTGGTTGATTTAGTGACAGTGAAATTTTGTCTACATTTGGCATTTATATTTTAGGGCAGTTGGACGGGGAAAGGATAAGTGGTTGTAGCCACCTTCCGGTTGTAGCAGAAGAACATAGGGGGTTGTAGTCTCCTTCTAGTTGTAGCCAGATGATTGGGGAGTTGGAGGTTCCCTCAGGTTGTAGCCTAAGAAACTAGGGTGTTGGAGCCTCCTTTCAGTTGCAACTGGAAAACAAAGGAATTTGGTGCTTCCAATGAATGTAATTCTTAAAGACATATAAGAAAAAACATTATGTGGTTTTCTCCCACTTTGGGTTTATACATCAAAACACTGGTGTATTGTGTATGTGTATGATTGATCATTTGTTCATTGCTTATTTACTCTGCAACTATTGGATGCTAATGTTACATTGATATAACACTTGCGTATTGTGGTTAAAAAGTATTGAATTTCTCTAGTACTGATTCACCCCCCCTCTCAGTAATCCAATAACCCTCAATGGAAAAAGAAAAGAAAAAAGATAGAGCAGACGATTCTATCAATCTGTTGCTTGAGCAAGCTCTCACGCGATAGAGGGACAAAATGAAGGAGATTTTTTCCCATATCCTTCAACAACTGCCAACAAAAATAGGCGTGTCTTCATCGGCCACTTTGGAAGCACCTCGCCTTTCAAGGTACAAGTTAATTTTGATATTCCCATATTTGAAGGACAAATAGATGCGTGCTAAAAAAATGGTTAAATATACTAGAAGGTTATTTCTCTGTTCATAATTTCTCCGACAGGGAAAAGATCACCTTCACACTCCTTAAGGCTCTCCCCCATGCCAAACATTGGTGGGAAACTTACTAGGAGAAAATCTCCACAGAGTATATGGGGTAGAGCCCACTTGGGATTTTTTTGTGGATGCGGTAAAGGAACTGTATTACCCTCTTGGAAACTATGAGGACTAGTATATGAGATAGACCACACTGTGGAAAGGAAGGGACCAAGAAGTTCTAGAGTTCACTGATACCTTCCATACCTTGTGCACCAAGCTGGGTATCAAGGACTCCGAACGACATTTGGTTCTAAAATATTGCGGGGCTCTACACAGATACATCCAAACTGAAATGGATTTTCTAGACATCTCATCACTCGGCTCTGCTTATTGATATGTTTTTAAAATTGAACATAATTTTAAGCACTAGAACAAACAGGAGTTTGGATATGCAAATATGCAACAACCAAAGTATGATAAAGATGACCCTAACAAACAACACCCTGCAAAGCAGTCCAAGCCACTGGAAAATAAGGACCACAGAAAGACGAAGAAGGACACTGGAAAATGGTGGGATTTCCATAAAATCCCCTGGTACAACACCGATGAATGTCGCTCAAAATAGTCATTGGTGGTCAAGATCAAAGACAAGGAGTCGAACCCTGATTCATAATCTTATTTTGAAAGTACTGGTAAAAGACAAATCATCAACATAGACTCCACTGCCATTGTCGTGACCACAACAATTCAACCACAAGAACCAATAGATCCTAAAGAGGGGGAGAGAATTTTTCATTCATTGATGTGGGTGAATGGGACCCCACTACATTTTATTGTTGATAGTGAAAGCCATAAGAACCTCATCTCAGCAGAGGTTGTCAAACAGTTGGGATTATCGACAACACCACACCCGGAACCATACAACATTGGGTGGCTTTGCCAGGGACGAGTTTTTCATGTCAACCAACTGTGTCGATTGTCATACAACATCCATCCCTTAAAGAATGAGGTATTATGTGATGTTACCCCACTGGATTTCTGTGATGTTCTCTTGGGCCAGCCATATATGTGGAAACACCATGTTGTTTATGAGTCTTGACCCTGCAGTGTCATTGTTTCTCTAGGGGGCCAACTCTATAAAATACCAGAGGTAGTTCTGACTATTGTTCCACCTAAACAATGCCACAATGTAGTATCTCATACTACAAAATTGATCTTCTTCACAATTTGTTCAAAAGGGGAACAGAAGGATACTACAACCACTACAACCTTGACCCAAGCACCTTCTGTCCAACAGAAACAAGTCGACAACATTGCAGCAAAACACAAAGATTCCTTTTGAACACATTCATATCAGGTAGCCCGACTGGTTGAATAGAGTCAACCCATCCAACAACAGATTCGTGACATCCTACCACAAACCGAGCAATGCGACGTCTCCAAGGAAAGTAACTCACCAAGATTTAGATTCACCAACCGCTTTCCCCTCTCCCCCAGGAACTTAATGCAATGGATACCATTGCTTCCTAAGGATGAAGGATTTATCCAGGTGGATATCAGTGGCAACCCACCTGTTCCATGGGCTCAAAAAAATAGTTTTCCATGTTGGCAGTTTTTCGACAATTTTTCGGGTTCTAAACTTTCGGGGTCATTTTGAGGCCCAAAATGACGTTGTTTTTGCATTTGAGGCCCAAGTGACACAAAAAGACACTAACTTAGGTCATTCAAAAATCGTTCTTCTCCGTTATACCTTTCCAACGATGTATCGAGCACCCCAAACGGAGATCGTATGCAAAAGTTACGCCCTCGAGAAGTTGACGCATCAACTACCCCCATCGGGGCCCACAAACCTTTTGGATTTTCATATTCTTAGGTTAGGCTTTTGTATTTTACTTAAATTAAAAATTCCTTTGGAGCCTGATTGTAACAATCATCTTCTTGCGAATGCGAGTAGTCGTCATATCTCTTCTTAGAGATAAGTTGCCACCATTCTAGCGAGTCTTTCACTCTGTATTTTATAGTCTTTGTACATTTGTGCTCATTAATAGAAAATTGTTTATTATTGTATCTCTATGTTTATGGTTGCATCTTTGATACATTTCTATTATATTATTGGATATCTGAGATATATCTATTCATTTATTTATTATATATTCGCTCTCATTTCATGCTGAAAATAATCTGGATCATCGTGTGGAAGCAAAACCACATATTCTCTAATCTATGATGCATCACCTACCATGGTAACCTTCATTCTAGCATCACCTCTTTTACCAGGACCTTGCTTCTCTAGGCATTATGAGGATTTGTGACCTTAAACTCCACATATATAACAAGTAATTATGAACTTACCCTTTCCTCTTCTAAGTCCTTTTCCTCTACCAACTCCATTTCCTCTATCACTTTGGATACTTATCGATTCCTCTTGTTTGTCATTTGCTTTAGCATTTTTTTTTCTACCTCTTCTTTGTGGACCTCTTCTCCTTAACTTCTGTTGGATTTTCCTGTCAACTTTCTCCTCCACCTTCAGGGAAACTTGGTAAGCTTCATCTACAACACGAAAATAATGCATACTCATCTCATCCTAGATTGTATACTTCATTCCATTCACATATCTAGCCACATGTTAATAATATGCCTTTTTAATAATAGATCTGAGTGACAACCTCAATAAATCTTTAGTGCACTCACGCATAGAAGTATCATTTTGCCTTATACTATACACTTGTCTACACAGATTTTGCTGGTAATCCACATGCAATAAATTTTCCTTAATATTACTTACCGTCTTCTTCCAAGTATTGATCTTTTCCCACCTATTATAAACTCTATCATTTTGAAACATGTCCCACCAAAGGGAAGCATGTCCTTTCAACTTTGTGATAGAAAATTGAACCTAGTTTGGATCATGAACATTCTCATATTCGAAATACCTCTCGAGCTCTCCTATCCAGTCTATAAGAGTTTCAACCTTCAATCTTCCATCATAAAATGAAACCTTGACCTTCACACTACCTTTGTTACTCATATAGGATATCAAATGCTTTGTTGGGTCTACATTCTTAGTATTGTGTTCAATATCACTCTTAGCTTTAGAGTCAAAATCTATCTCAACATCTCCATCTCTTTTGTGTTCTAATTGATCTATTATTCTCTGTAACTCTTCAATTTCTTGATTTCTTGCACCTCCATGTACTTCTCCTCTCATTATGGGTGGCATTCTTCCAAGTCTCCTGGTAGTTCAAATCCTAACTACAATCCATAGCCTCAATCCAGACGTTGATACACCTACTTTTTCTTCATCACTTTGGATAAAACACCACCAGAATCAGGGTATTCTCTACCCATTATAGGAACACTCATGCAATCATCTAGGAGCGTACTTGCTCTGATACCACCTGATGCAAAGAAAAATCAAACTGAAACACACAAAGAGTTACATAATGCACCCTTCCACAGAATACACAACGAAAAAACACAAATATATTGTTGACAAATAATAAGGGAATCAACTGGAAACTTAAGCACTAGAAAACCCACAAAATGCAACACCATCCCTTTATTGATTCAATGCAGGTAACAAATTTTCCATTACATTGTTCCTGGGATAAAACATAGTCTTGAATGGTTTCTTGTGTGGCTAAAAAGCACCTCAAAATTTTCTAGAAGGTAATGGTATACGTGTGTGGGTTGAGACTTTGTTTCATCCTTCCTGCGTGCTCTCCCAACCTGGAATTATTATATCTATTTCGTCTTCCACAATTCCCCTAATTTGTGGTTCACCAACCAACCCCTTCTTCATCATGTCCATGCCTCTTTAAACTTCTCCCCTTTCCTCTGAATTGATTCGCCTTCCATTTCCAAGAACAAACAGTTACCAAAAATGCCTAATAGTTTGTCTCCATCTTGTCGTTAACAAACTTTTGTTGGGAGTTAAAACGTTACTATCATGTGGCTACAACTCATCATGAAGAATGCTAGTGTGGCTAAGTCAAATGTGTGTGGTCAGAGCATTGAAAATGAAGAAACATTGCGCCACTTACTAAATCCCACCATACACAGGAGTTTCAACACGAGTTTCAACATGAGTTTCAGCATGCGTTTCAACATACACAAGAGTAGCTACATGAGTAACAGTTCAAATTCATAGAAAATTGACTAAATAACCCTAACATAACCCTTATTCAAATTATTTCCTAATTTACATAATAGAAATATTTTTGGGTGATTCAGATTGTTGGAGACCAAGGATGCTCCTGCATCACCTAACACTAGGAGATGAAGCAACACAAGGATTGTGGGCCTTGAGGTGGCTAGTTGACACATTGATTTCCCATGGGAACAACTTATGAATGAAATATCCATTTGGGGTGCCCAATATCTCATTGGAAAGATCTATTGGCCATCCTAGGCCCTTGAATGGCCAAAAAACATTATTAGTGCCTCAAAATGACACCAAAAGTTTAGGACCTAAAAACCTTTAGATTAAAAAATTACTAATTTATGGAGAACAATAATGATAATTGAAGAAAATTTGTTGGTATAAAATGGGTATTCAAGAAGAATCTCAATGTAGAAGGAAGGGTGGAGAAGTGCAAGGATCGAAAATGAATAATCCTAGTTGGAGGGAATTGAATTTGGTGATATTTTCTCTACTACTATAAAAATGACTTGCATTGAATTTTTATTGTCTCTTCTGCAACATATGATCTTGAAGTAAAAAAACAACCTGGAAAAAAAAAGTAACAAAGGGATTACATACTAGGAATCAGATTTCTACTCATTGTGTGTGTATTCCCAGCATGTTGATGATCACTATATTTATGTAGTTCTTGATGATATAAACAATAAGGATCCTCTAAGTTAAGAAGTATGTTGAGATATATGTATGAATGTAGACTCAAAGTTATCTAAGCTAGTTTTTTTCTTAATGAGAGAATTTGTGCATTTCATAAGGGTAGTGTCTCCTCCCACATTATCTCCCTCACCCTTATATTGATATTCAACCTTTTTTTTTCTTAATGAGAAAAATTGTGCATTTCGTAAGGGTAGTGTTCCTCCCACATTATCTCTTGTCGCCCCTCGCCCTCATCTTTATATTGCTATTCAACTTTTTTGTTTTCTTAATGAGAGAAATTGTGCCCTCACCTTTATATTGTTATTCAACCTTTTGTTTTCTTAATGAGAGTAAGTGCATTTCATAAGGGTTGGGATGGGGAGAGAGAGTGTCTCCTCCCTCTCCCCTCCCTCTCCCCTCCCTCTCCCCTATGTCTATTCAACTTTTTATTTTTTTAATGAAATTTTCTTATTTGTGGTAACCATTATATTGCTATTCAACATTTTATATTCTTAGTGAAATTTTCTTGCTTCCCCTTTCTTTGTATTCTCTTTTAAGATTGCATTCTTATTCCTATTAAGCAACATTCTACTTCCTTTTGTATTGAGTGAAAATATATTGCTACACCTTGCTTTGGTATTTAGAAAGATTGGTGTACATATTAAAACTCAAATTTCACTTATCTATAAATAAGTAAAAAATATGAAAGTTTACTTTTCTTGTTATTTTGTCATAATTAAATTAGCATTGATATTCAATTCATTATATAAAATTATTATTTCATAATGATTGAGAAAAATGGCCCATCATAATAAAAAAACTCAAATATATTATAATCCTTATTTCAACAAGGACAAGGACATGAGAATAATTCCTTCTACTAAAAAAATAAAAAAATTGATTATTTTTCCTTGGCCTAAATCACTTTAATATATAATCAATTATTTCATATAACCTTTAATATATAATCAATTAATTCATGTCACACTTCTAAATATGAAAATATTTAATCATCAGTGAGTGACTATGATAATGTTATAAAAATCTAAATTCACATACCAAAGCAAAAGATAGCCATAATAAGTCACCTTAAATCTTGGCTTACAAACTCTCTATTTTGAGTTTAATATATAATCAATTTTTTAGGTCGCCTTTAAATATGAAAATAACTAATCACAAGTTAGTTTGTGGCTTATGAGGTTAAATCTTGCCTTATAAACACTTTATTTTGACCTTAATATATGATCAATTATTTTAGGTCACCTTTAATCAATATGAAAATAACTAATCACAAGTTCGTTTGTGTCTTATGAGAATGTTATAATGATCGGAATTCTCACTAATCGAAATTCACATACCAAAGCAAAAAATCGAAATTCACATATCAAAGAAAAAAATAGCCATAATAGGTGAGGCTAAATTTGCGCTTACAAAGACTTTACATTTTGGTTTTGGGAGCAAGTATGTAACAATTTATTCTCTCTTTTTTAATACAGTTAATAACTGAACCAGATTGTTTTCGGCACGAAATGAGAGCGGAGATATAATAAAGAAATGCACAGAGATATCGTGGATATTCAATAATATAACAAAAATGTATCAGATATGCATTCATAAACACAGATACACAGTAATACATGATTTCTATTAATGAAAGAAATATACAGAGACTATAAAAATACAGAGTGAAAGACTCACTAGAATGGTGGCAGCGTATCTCTGAGAAGAGATGTGTCGGCTACTCGCATTCGCAAGAAGATCATTACAATGAGGCTATGAAATCCTTTTTACAATAAATAGGAATGCCCAAAGCCCTAGACATCCAAAAACCTAACCCTAGGAGATGAAGCGCCAAAAGTCATGTGGGCCCCGTTTGGGTAAGTTAGTACATTAACTTCCCGAGGTCGTAACTTTTGCATACGATCTTCATTTTAGGCGTATGATAGCTCATTGGAAAGGTATCATCTAGGAGATTCATTTTTGGGTCTCAATAATTTCGTAGGCTATCATTGAGAACCTCGATCTCGAAAAAACTTCATTTGGACCCTCAAAATGGCCCTAGAAGTTAAAAATTGCTAAAAATAGTAACTTGCCAAAATTGCCAGAAAACTGTTTTGAGCCAGTTGGAAAAGGTGGGTGGCCACCGATATCCACCTGGATCAATCCTCTCTCCTTAGGAAGCAATGGTCTCCATTGTGTTGAGTTCCCGGGGGAGAGGGAAAAGCGTTTTCTGAATCTGCATCTTGGTGAGCTGCTTGCCTTGTTGGAGATGTCACGCTACTCAGTTTGTGGAAGTCTGTCACGAACCTGTTGAGGCTTAGGTTGTTCAACAAGTCGAGATACATGAGAGGATGGTGTGAAGAAGGAATATTTGTGCTTTTATGCATCCTTGTCGACCTGCTTCTGTTGGATAGAAGGTGCTTGGGGCGAGGCCGTAGTGGTTGCAGTGTCCTTATGTTCTCCTTTTGAACAGATTGTGAAGAAGCTAAATTTTGCAGTATGAGATACTACCTTGCGGCACTTTTTAGGTGGAACAGTAGTCGAAACTACCTCTGGTATTCTGTAGAGATGACCCCCCAGAGAAACAATGACACTGTGGGATCGAGACTCATAAATAGCATGGCGTTTCCACATATATGGTTGGCCCAAAAGAACATCACAGCCATCCAGTGGGGCAACATCACATAATACCTCATCCTTGAAGGGTTGGATGTCGTATGACAATCAACATTGTTGGCTGACACAAAGATCTCGTCCTTGGCAAAGCCACCCAATGTTGTATGAATGCGGATGTGGTGTTGTCAACAATCCCAATTGTTTGACTACCTCTGTTGAGGTGAGGTTCTTCTGGCTTCCACTATCAACGATAAAATGCAGTGGGGTCCTCTTCACCCACATATGTGAATGAAAAAGGTGCTCCCTCTCTTCAGGATCTGTTGGTTCTTCTGGTTGAATTGTTGTAGTCGCGACAATAGCAGTGGAGTCTGCATCAATGATTTTTCCTTTACCAGTATTTTCAGAATTAGATTCTGAATCAGGGTTCGGCTCCTTGTCTTTGATCTTGGACACCAATGACCATTTTGAGCGACATTCATTGGTGTTGTGCCAGGGGATTTTGTGGAAATCGCACCATTTTTTGATGTCCTTCTTTGTGTTCCCGTGACCCTTATTTTCCTGTGACTTGGACTGGTTTTTGGGAGACTGTTTGTTAGGGTTGTCTTTATCAAACTTTGGTTGTTGGGAA
Organism: Picea mariana; assembly: GCA_032191745.1. Classification (NCBI taxonomy): domain Eukaryota; kingdom Viridiplantae; phylum Streptophyta; class Pinopsida; order Pinales; family Pinaceae; genus Picea; species Picea mariana. The sequence continues at coordinate 58,495 of JASDQU010030038.1, read as the reverse complement.
TTTGCAGACATGAACTCCCATTTTTTCTAGTGCTTAAATTTCTGCTTGATTTTAATAGCATATCGATAAGAAGCACCGAGTGATGATATTTCGAGAAAATCCATTTCAGTTTGGATGTATCTATGTAGAGCCCCACGGTATTTCAGAGCCAAATATCATTTGGAGTCTTTGATACCCAGCTTGGTGCGCAAGGTATGGAAGGTATTGGTGAAATCTGGAATTGCTTGGCCCCTCTCTTGCCGCAGTGTGGTCCATCTCATGTACAGGTCCTCATAGTTGCCAACAGGGTAATACTGTTCCTTTACCGCATCCACGAAAAAATCCCAAGTGGGCTCGGCCCCATATATTCCAGACTCCTCTATGGAACTCTGCTCCCAGTAAGTTTCCCACCAATGTTTGACATGGGGTAGAGCCTTAAGGAGTGTGAAGATGATCTTTTCTCTATTAGAAAAATTGTGAACAGAGAAATAACCTTCTAACATATTTAACCATTTATCTAGTGCATCCGCATCTATCTGACCTTCATATATAGGAATATGAAAATTGACCTGTACCTTAAAAGGTGAGGTGCCTCCAAAGTGGTCGATTGATGAAGATACGCCTGATGATATCGGGAGGCGTTGAAGGATGTGGGAAAAATTCTCCATCATTTCGTCCCTCTGTCGCGTGAGAGGTTGGTCAAGCAACAAACTTATAGGATCATCTTCTCCATAGTTTTTCTTTTCTTCCGCCATTGAGGGTTTCTTGGGTGTGCGAGAGAAATTTTCCTCAAGAGAAACAAGCTCGAGACCCAACTTGCTATACTCATACCTCATCTGGGACATGCACTGAAAAAAAAAAATGATCAAGAACAGTCTACTCTGATACCACTGATTCGGATTATTTTCAGCATGAAATGAGAACGGAGATAAAATAAAGAAATGAACAGAGATATCACAGATATTCAATAATATAACAGAAATGTATCATAGATGCATTCGTAAACATAGATATACAGTGATACACGATTTATATTAATGAAAGAAATGTACAGAGACTATAAAAATACAAAGTGAAAGACTCACTAGAATGGTGGCAGCTTATCTCTGAGAAGAGATGTGTCGGCTACTCGCATTCGCAAGAAGATCATTACAATGAGGCTATGAAATCCTTTTTACAATAAACATGAATTCCAAAAACCCTATACATCCAAAAACCTAACCCTAGGAGATGAAGCACCAAAAGTCATGAGGGCCTCGTTTAAGTAAGTTAGTACATTAACTTCCTGAGGTTGTAACTTTTTCATACGATCTTCGTTTTAGGCGTATGATAGTGCATTGGAAAGGTATCGTCGATGCTATTCATTTTGTGGGCTCAATTATGCCATAGGATATCATTGAGAACCTCGATATCGAAAGACCTTCATTTGGGCCCTCAAAATGGCCCCAGAAGTTAAAAACTGCTAAAAATAGTAAATTGTCAAAATTGTGAGAAAACTGTTTTGAGCCAGTCGGAAAAGGTGGGTGGCCACCGATATCCACTTGGATAAATAACAATATAGCTTGAATGGGTCTAATGGTTAAGAATATGTGTTTTCTCCAAAGAGGTCACAAGTTCAAATCCAAAGGGATAGAAATGGGGTATGTATAACTCTACTAATCAAATCGTTGAAATAAATCAAGATTGTTTCCACGACCAAAATAACAGACAAGACAAGTTTTTTCATAAATATAGTTTCAAAGAGCAATGACCTTCTGACCGGTCTGGTCAGCCACCTTTAGGGTTTCGGTGATCAAATTTTGTGCTCATCTGCTTTGACCTTCCATTCGCATGTTGTCAGTCTTATCCACCTTCCTGTATGGCATATTCATTCTCAATCCCTTTATCTTTGATTCTAGACTGTACACCAGATTCTCCAAAGGGTTCTGCATCCCTTCAAAAATGAAAAATAAACAAAACACAGATGTTGCATCTAAGGCTTACGCCCTCACAAACTTTTCTTCCAGTTCTCCTGTATTCCTTCGAGGCTGCTCTGCTTTCTTACAGAGATATTTACTATACGTAGTTTTGAATCCTTCATTCTCATACAAAAACACAACCGTAATCATAAATTTAATGAATTCAAATTTGATTTTATTCAAATGGATCATTACTTGTCATGGTTGCTATAAACCCTAAAAAAAAACAGAGAACCAAAGGAACATGAAAATCCATGAAACGATCGTGACTTTCAATAAGAGACAAAAGGAAGGCTCGGCATACCTAAATCGCCTAAAATGATAGAATTGAATGAATGAGAAAGCTTCAACTGCAGTTCCCTGACACTTTTAACCAAGTTTTGTTCATACTAACTATCATATATAATGCAATTTGTGTTCATACTAACTATCATATATAATGCAAGTTGTGTTCATACTAACTGTCATTCCACGGTAGTTAATAACTACCCACCAGCCAAAGAAGATCTGAATAACTGGGTTGTCATTCCATTGTGGTCAATAACTACTCAGCACCCAAACAACATTCAATATTGTGTAGGATTGTATATACTTTAAATATTTAATATTGCCCTTAAATATTTAATATGGTCTTGTTGGCTGATTATTGGTTAATAACTACCCAACCATCCAATATGAAGTTGTATATAAAAATAAATTACAGAATGATTATTGATAATCCTCATTTCACATCTAACTTTAACACATTTATATTGGTTCATGAAGATAATAATAATAATAATAATAATAATTTAATTTTAAAGTCAAGACTAAGCTAGAGACCAAATTGATATAGGAGATTGCTTGTTTATGGAGGTATACATACCCTACACTTATAGATTTGAACTTATAACCTCTTAAATGGAAACATATGTTCTTAATCATTACACCCACTCAAACTATACTACATTACTAATCACCATCATTCCACATCAAACATTAAACATTAATTAACAACAGGTCCCATGAAGAAAAATATTTAATAAAACATTGTTGATTAGTTATTGATCGTGTCATTCCACATCACGTATTAATTAACGACCGTCCACTCTTACGCTGGTCAAAACTTGTTTGAACTACCTTAATTGCATTTGGTGGACGCACATTGTCCATGGGAAAAAAATGATTCCTAACTCTTACGTTGGTACCATGAAGAGAAAACTTGAGTGGATTACTTGTACATGGAAAAAACATATATATTTAGTGATTTCGCTTCCCCTAAAAGAGACGTCTGGTTTGAACTGGAGAGGCGCGAACATCTGGTATGAACTGGAGAGGCACCAGTTCGGACGGGCACCACAGCCCTTCGAACCTAAGCTTGGACACACTGACTTGGCAGAAGAAACAGTCCCCTGTTTAAATGGAGCACTCAATGGCAGGTCAGACAAGCCCTGGACCCAGACAGCGGATTACAAAGCAGGATTAATAGTTTTTCTCTTAGACTCGGCCTATCGACTCCCCTTATTTTAACTTTTCCCTCTGGTGTCATAGACTTATTGTCTACCTGTATCTTTCTTTATTCTGACCCATTATTGGATCTGGAAAGGCTGCCTCTGTTCCTGTCAACCGGTCTTCTTTTCTCACTTCAGACAACAGACCTTTCTCTCGAGGCCTTACTGTATCAGAA
>JASDQU010030038.1:33696-54505 GCA_032191745.1 Picea mariana | reverse complement strand
GTTGTGGGATCCACCATAAGACCAGCTTTCCCTCCAACAGACCTCATCCCAATACCACTCTAAAAAAGCCACAGAGGGTCTGGAAACCAAAAAAATCACACCCAAAACTTGTCCTGGGCATGGATGTAGGACTTTCTGAGGCCTGTAACCTGGCACTCTGTGCCCTGGTCGGTAGACTTGCTTACAAGGAAAAATGCAACTTGCGCTTGGACGACTGAATCACAGACTCCTGGAAGCCTCTTCTAGGATATCTCCCTAAGGTATTATACCTCCAACATGGGTGGATTGGCTTTATTTTCAAGACGCCTGAGGATTCAGTCCGAGTTCTAGAAAAGTTCTGGGCGGTTGGTGGTGGAAGTCTCATGCTCAAGAGATGGAGGCTTAGCTTTAATCCATCCACCGAACACTTCTCTTACAGGCATCTCTGGGTCCTTTTACCAGGCCTCCCTCTAGAACTCTGGAACCATCAGGCCCTCGAGCTCATTGGATCTTCTTTAGGACGTTTTTTAATAGTGGACACACCTTCTCTGGTCTCGTATGATAGAAAAATGGCTAAGATAATGGTAGAAATGGATATTCATGCAGGACTCCCGGAAGTCCTGAACATTGAATAGAGAGGCATCCTCATTGCTCAAAGACTCGACTATATTGGGATACTGTTCCATTGTTCTTTCTGCCGCAGAACTGGCCACCTGAGACGGGACTGCTTCAAGCACACATCCACTGAACTAGAGGTTGATCAGTCGAAGGAGGTCGGCTTCAATGGCTACGATACACAGCCTGAAGATGTTGCAGCATCGTCTACACCTCATCAGCAAGCTATGAGCCCTGATTTACAAACCGATACACTGGTAAGTAAGATCAAGCTATTTTTCCCATCACTTTACAACTCCCTCTCTGCCTGGGAGAGACTCAAGTTAAACTCAAAGGCTTCAAACTCCCTGCAACCGGACTCCACTGAAAACCCCACAGACCTTCCACTTCCGCCCCCTATCCTTGCTAATCTAGACACCCTGGCATCCCCTAACCCACCACTAGAACCGCTTGGACTTATTCAAAGGCTTCTAGCCCACTCTTCCCCCCCCCTCGAACAACCCTTCTCCTCTCAGCGACCCCTCAATTTCACAGCCTCCTGCTGACTCTGCTCTTCTGGAAGATGAACTTACCCCTCCCCCTAGCTACACTGAACAACCTTTTTTGGCTCGGGATCTGGACCAAATGCTTCTTAATATCCCACCCGCACCCCCTCTACCCTTTGACTCTCTCCCCATTCCAAAGTATCTCAGCAAACAACTCATCCCACCCTCATTCATCATTGGTACCACACCCTCAACCTCAAGAGTAATAGAGCAACCTGCGACAGCCCCCTCTTGGTCCAGAGGCTTGGGCTCAGAGCTTTCACCACTCAAAACTCGCAGTGTGAGAAAAAATGCAATTGTAGAGGCTTCAAGCTCAGCCTCGCTTACCACTGATCAAACTCGGGCACTTAGAGGATTAAAAGCCCAAGCTCGGGCTAAATCATGATTCTTATCTCCCTCAACATCAGAGGGGTTGGAGGTCTCCTGAAACTAGCCTCCTTGAGATGTCTCCTGGATAAACAAAGACCGACAGTTATTTTCCTACAAGAAACGTTGGTGGATGCTGAAGTTGCCAGGAACTTCTTTTTCGCTCTCCGACCAGACTGGATGGCTTGTGCGGCCAGCTCTATCGGAACCTTAGGTGGAATCCTGGTGGCCTGGGATCCGTTTTATTTTGACTTTACCTCGATGCTCAGTCCGGGTGGAATTCTTTTAATTGGTACCTTCTTGGAGCTTAACACCTCCCTGACTTTGCTCAATACATATGGACCCTGTCTGGATCACGGACTTTTTTGGGAGAAGTTAGACTGCCTTGGTCTCCTAGCCATAAAAGATCTTATAATAGATGGTGATCTGAACCTCATGCTCAGCTCTAAGGAGATGTGGGGTGACAAGGAAAAGATTGATCCTCTAGAAACTTTTTTCACTTCCCTCTTCACAAAAAATGCTCTAGTGGATCTGGAGCCGGCAGAACTTTTTCCCACTTGGCGTAATGGGAGAGTGGGAATCTCTGGTATTGAAAAAAGCCTTGATCACTTCTTAATTTCTGAAGATTTGCTAAACCCATCTCACTTGGCACGGACCTGGATTGACTTGCCTTACCTTTCTGATCACACACCCATCTGTCTTCAGCTTCGAAAAAGTAATTTGGGATCGAGCTATCCCTTTAAATTCAACTCGGCCTGGATGCAGGAGCCAGCCTTCGATCAGATAGTCAGAACAGTCTTGACTGATTCGTCCCACTCGACTCCCGGAGATGCCCAAGGAAATTTGATTAGGAAACTTAAATGTCTGAGGGCCAATACAATTAGTTGGCTGAAGAGGAAAAAAGCACAAGACGCTACCTGTCTAAACAGACTTGAACTACAAATCTCAATATTACTCAAACAAAAGGCTCAGACCAACCAGAATTTTGATTTTCAAGCTGATCTACATCTTTTAGAGGCTGAACGTGCACACATCCTCCAGGTAGAAGAGGATAGGTGGCAGCTAAAAAGTAGAGCGCTCTGGCTCTCTAGTGGGGATAGCTATACCCGTTTCTTCCACCAATTCGCCAGCCATCGCAGAAATAAAAGTTTATTTGGGATTTGGAGAATGAGGATGGGAGCCTGCTACACAGCTCAGAAGACATAAAACAAGTGGCACACAAACACTTCCAGTCTTTCTACCAAGAAGATATGCAAATCTCCCTACAGGATCAGATCGAAATTGCACAACTTTTCCCATAGATGGTTACCATTGAGGAAGCAAGAGCACTGAACGCCTCCTGCACATTAGAGGAAATTCATCAGGTATTAAAAGGCTTTAAAAAATAAAAAAGTCCCAGTCCCGATGGATGGACTGTGGAATTTTATCTCCATTACTTTGACTTAATGGGACAAGATCTGCTAGAGACTATTGAAGATTCGAGGATCAGTGGTTTGGTTAACAAGCATTTAAACAACACTTTTATAGTCCTGATCCCCAAGCAAAATCACCCCCGCAACTTCTCGGATTACAGACCGATCTCGCTCTGTAATCTCAGCTACAAGATAATAACAAAGATCATTGCCAACATAATTCGCCCTCTTCTCTCCCGGGCTCTGGCAAAGGAGCATCTTGGCTTCCTCAAGGGGAGGCAAATTCTAGATGCTATTGGCACCGCTCAGGAGTGTTTACATAGCATCAAAACAAAAAACTTGTCGGCCATCCTCCTAAAATTGGATCTCAAACAGGCCTTCGACTGCATTAACTGGAATTTCTTAAAGCTCATCCTTCTCCAATGTGGATTCGGGACTGCCATTACAAATTGGATGATGGGCTACATAACCACAGCCACCCTGGCAGTTTTAATCAATGGCGAGGCTTCCAAAGCCTTCCGTAGTGAAAGAGGGCTTCGGCAGGGGTGCCCCCTCTCTCCTCTCCTTTTCATTCTGGTTTTAGAAAGTCTCAACATCCTGTTAAAAAGAAGTCAGTCAGTAGGCAAACTCATAGGAATCAAAGCTTCCAGACTGACCCAAATTATGCATCTACTCTTCGTAGATGACGTGATTATTATGACTTCGGCTTCCTTGGCTGAATGGACAGAAATTTCTATTGTGCTAACCTCATTCTACTCTGTTTCAGGTTTAAAAATAAATTTTCAGAAATCTTTCTTCTTTGCCACAGGTGTGAGGGACGCTTTATTGTTGGAACTAAAATCACTTTTCGGCTTTGATTTTTGAGATTTGGTTGTTGGCTTCCACTATCTCGGTTACTTCATCAAACCCTCTAGCTACAAAGCAAAGGACTAGAGTTGTCTATTTGAGAAGTTTGAGCACAATATTCAACTCTAGTGTAATAGATGTTTATCCATGGGAGGCAGATACATTTTGATCAAGGAAGTTCTGGAAAGTCTTCTGGTGTACTGGATGGCTCTAGCACACATCCCACACTCGGTTCTAAAGAAGCTCCTCCAGCTGATTTTTAACTTCCTATGGAATGGAAACAAACAAAGCAGAGGTCTCCATCTCTGTGGGTGGGAAACCCTCTCAAAGCCAATAGCTTTAGGTGGTTGGGGCCTGAGGAACCTACACCTCACCTACCTTGCACTCTCGACGAATACGCTCTGGCGAACTCTGATGACACCAGGCATTTGGAATAATCTTATAAAAGATAAATATATCTCTCATATGCTGGTCCATACCTGGCTCATATCAGCCTCCTCTTCTCCCCCTGGGAGCTCACAAACGTGGAAGCATTTACTAAAATCGCTCCCAGTGCTACTACATTGGATCACATGGCTGCCTAGCTCTAGATCTGCTATTGAAGTTGGCAGAGACGTGATTCTTGGCATGGGCAGTAAAGCCCTGCTCTCCACCCAACTGCTGGAGCGCCTTCACATCTTAGGCCTTTTTTGTCTGTTTCAAATAAAAGACACTCACCGAAGAAACACTCTTGGCGAGTCCTGGGTCACTAGTTCCTCACTGAATCTAAACAGGGAGCTCACTGCCGAATGGAACAGGTACACTCAGCATCTTACTGAAGTCGGCATCTACCTACAGGATAGACCTGACACACTAATCTGGACAGGGGGTGATAAATCTGGCTACATTTCTGTCCAGAACATCTACAAAGCACTGATTGAAGCTTCCTGGCACACTCAAGATAGGACTTGGCGCTCTAGACTGTGGAAGTGGAACTGTCCCCTCAAACTCAAATTATTCACTTGGCTTTTGACGGAGAACAAAATCCTTGTCTGGGATAACCTACAGAAACGTGGCTGGTCAGGACCAAATCGATGTATTTTGTGCAAGGAGGACAGAGAAACTACACACCACCTCTTTGTGTGCTACCATTTCTTCCAGCAAGTTTGGCACCATGTCACAACTTCTCTAAAATTTTCTGAACAATGGCTTGGACCCTCAATTTTCTCCTACTTCAGTTCTTGGTGCTCAAGACATCATATCTACCCTTTGCTGCCAGCCACTTTCTGTTGGAATGTCTAGTTGGCAAGAAATGCCTCAATATTTGATGATAAACCCCCTCCGATCCACTTGGTGACAAACCTCATTCTCATTGCAGTCGTCCGACCTCATCCTACCAATGCCCGGACAAAACGCAGATCTATTACAAATCTCCCTTTTGACAAAGCCATTGCCTGGTTTGATGGAGCAACACAACTGGATGGATCTCATTGTGGGGCGGGGGGCCATATCTCCATCAATGCCCATACTTCTTACAGATGGACTCTGAATGGCGGACAAGGCACCAACACCAAGGCCAAACTACTGGGGGCGTGGGCTTCCCTTATCCTAGCACAAAGGCTAAACATCGATGTGATGATTCTTCTAGGAGACTCAAAAGTCATCATCGATTGGATAAATGACAAAGCTGACCTCCAATCAGCAGCTCTGGAAAGTTGGAAAGAGAGAACCTCAAAATCCATAAGACTGTTTAAGAGCCTCTCTGCCTCCCATATTTATAGAGAAGAAAACGCTATTGCGGATCATCTATCAAAATTGGCTTTATCTCGTCCTCTCGGGTTCTTGACTTTCTCCAGATGGGAGGATGGCAACGAAGGCCCCCCAATTTTACTCAAAATCTGAAGTGGAAGCCTTTCTGGATATCGGATCATTAGGCAACAGAAATCATTGATCTGAAATAGGATTTGGCCTATCGGCGATTTCCCGGGTCGGATTACAATCTGACTGGTTTCTGATTTGTAAAATTCTCGGATCTTCCCATTCGGTGATCCTTCTATCCTGTCTAACTGGATGCTGATGCACAAACAGGCCTCTGTTCTTTGTTATAGTCACTGTTTTTGTAAATTTTTATATTCTGTTGAATATATAGAGAAACATTTTCGTGGAAAAAAAAAAGTGACCATGTTGTGAAAAAATATTAACTCTTATATCGAAATTGGTGTCAGATGCTCCGAAGAAACCCCAGCAACACAAGTCTCTTGTTCACCCTGTCTTCAGGCTGACGGCACCCATGGAAGGGCTCTCGGGGGCGTCGAACCCACTTCTTTCAAGAATGTTCTCCTTGGCTCTGGATGAAACTCTCAACCTAGTACCCAGGAAGTTCCTACAGGATCTAATATCCCGACTCAATGGGCAGAAAGCTCCAAAACAGTGGACGATATTCTGATGGTTGATTAGTCCCAGGCCACTGAAGAAGGACCAAATGGAAACCAGGACAATGTATTCCAAAGTCACATAATATACCCAGGTATGAAATCCGCTCTGAGCTATGTCCATTATATGCAAGATCACGCGGTCATAGTAATACTGAGACAAAGAAATTATGGTTGGGATCAAGAATACCCTCGGTACCTATGTCAAATCGTTCGAAGCCACCAAGCAAGGAACATATATAGCTTATGTCAGAATCTGCATATACATGAATGTCTTGGTCCCTATCCCAAACTCCATTTGTCTTTCATATCAAGACTTGAATCGATCCAAACCCTTGATTATGAGTACATTTTGTTTCGATGTCATTGTTATCATGAGCATTGCCATCTCTATCGAGACTTTCCCCTTTTCAGTCCACCCAAATCCCCCAAAGAAGATTTGGAAAAAGATGAAGAAGGATTTACCAAGATCACAAATCGAAGAAGACTTGGGCACAAACCCTCCCCACGAGTCCGGCCAAAACCCCAACTACAAAAAATAGCTATGAGATACTCAATATTGGAGCAATTCTCTGGCCGCTCCCTTCAAGGATCGAAATCCATAAAATCGGATGACTCCCTTTCCATCCCTGAAGATCCCAAAAGGCCTAAAACCTCTTAAGTACTTTTGGACATGCCACCATTAGAAGATGTTCACATGCATTAGGAGGAGGAGGAGGAAGAAACATATCTCGATCCGGAGGACATGGATGTGGAGGGAATTGACCTTCAAGGCATTATGGATGCTTGTCAACGTCATGACATCAGATCCATTCCTGCTGAGCATATCTAGAGAGTTCAACAAGCCTTCTGCAAAAATGCCAAAGGACCTTTTGTACCACATCTTTATCTAGGCTCATCTTCAACACTTGGAGTCCAAACCAACAGGCCAAAGATGCCTAAGAAATCCCCTAAAGATGACAAGTGTAGAGAAAAAAGGTCCAATCTTCAGCTTCTTTAGGAAATTGGTGATATATTGGGCAGAATGTGTTGATTACGAATTCATACCCTCTCTCACCCCAAGTTTCCAATGAAATTTCTCTCCTGGAATATTCACAACATAAATGGCAAGAGCAAGCATCGAATCTTGCGGAACAAGGTACTCTTTGAATCTCTAGATATTTTTCTTCTTCAAGAAACCAAGTGTTCTAGTTCTTCTTTATATAGCATTGCCCAAAAAATTTGGAGGGTCGGGAAATCTATGGAATTGGATGCCAAAATGGCTACTAGAGGGATTCTTATTATGTCGAACCTTGTCACGGTCATCTTGGATAATTTTTTCGCCACACCTCGAAGTCTTACAGCTCGCTTCAAACCAATTGGAGATGAAATGTCTGGCTTTGTAACTGATGTGTATGGTCCTCATCATCTAAATGAGAAAATTGACTTCCTTAACTCTCTAAGCATCTAGAGAAGGTAGTTGGGACAAATTTTTGGATTTTTGTGGGAGATTTCAACATGATATCTTCTATGGAGGAAGAAAAAAGGAGGGATCTGCAAACTTGAATGGGATGGTGACTCCTTTCACTCCTTCATGCAAGACAACAAGTTCATTGATATTTCCACCATCAATGGAGTATTCACATGGAACAATACATGACGTGACAATAATTATATTTCCTGTAGACTTGACAAATTTCTAGTCTCAAAGTCACTAATACTTTCTTGACATCAGATGGAGGCTAGTATTCTTCCAAATGTAGGTTTAGATCACTGGCCCATATGTCTAACCATGGAAGTACAAGGGATTCCATGTAAAATGTCTTTTAGGTTTGAAAAATTATGGCTTATGCACCTAGACTTTTAGGAAATTATTCAAAAATGGTGGCATGAGGTTGATTTTTCTCATGGCACACTTTTGTATCTATTTCAGCAACGTCTGAAGGAATTTAAGCTTCAACTAGACATTTGGAACAAAAGGTTTTTTGGTAATGTTTTTCAAGAAAGGAAAAGGTTGGAATATCAGATGGCAAAGTTGAAGGAATGCCATTTCCCAAGGATGGAATGAGGAGTCCATAAATTAGGAGAAATAGATAGCCAGGGAGCTACAGGAACGACGATGCCAAGAGGAAATTCTCTGGAGAAAGAAATCCATAATACAATGGCTGTAAGAGGGGGAGCGAAACTCTAAGTTCTTTCATCAGTCCATGGTCCAGAGAAGGAAATATAATCACATCACTCAGATTGAGATGACTCAAGGTAATAAGTTCACTTCCCACCATGATATTGAACAAGAACTTACCACTTATTTTAGCACTTTATTATCTGAACCTAATCCGAACAGATATGAAGCCATTCTCTCTGTCACTAGAAATATCCCAAAACTAATATTAGCATAACATAATGATTTTTTGATGCATCCCATATCGCTCTTAGAAGTAGAAGAAGCTATTATGAGCCTTGCTCATGGCGAATCCCCAGGACCAGATGGTTTTACCTCTAGTTTCTTTCACCATTGTTAGACTATTATCAAAGTGGATGTGTGGGCTCTGGTCTTTGAATCTCAAAGAATATCTGGAATTCTCCCTACTCTTAATGTCATGTTGATCTCTTTCATCTCCAAGGAATTGCAAGCTTCATATCCCTCCCAATTTAGACCGATTTCCCTTTGCAATGTTATATACAAGATTATAACCAAAGTCCTTGCCTCCCATCTGAATCCCCTTATGCCTCTCCTTTTGGCACTTGAGAAATCTGGGTATGTTGAATTTTGACAAATCCTTGACTACATTATTCTTACAAACAAGGTTGTTCATTCCCTCAAATATTCTAGAACCTCGGGGATGTTAATCAAACTTGATATGTCAAAGGATTTTGACAAGCTAAGTTTGAAATATATAAAAGAGATTTTGTAGCCTTTGATTTCCATCCCAATTGGGTCAATTGAACTCTCCATCTTGTCTATTCTTCTTTTTTTTCCATCCTAATTAATGACTCTCCTCACCTCCCTTCTGACCATCACATGGAATTCAACAAGGAGACCCATTTATCCTTTTCTTTTCATCATGATGATGGAAGGTCTGAATCACAGCATCAAAGACGCCACTCAATCCTAGCATCTTCAAGGGCTCACCCTGCATGAATCCCCTTCCCCTCTGTCCCACAATTAGTTTGTTGATTATACCATGCTAATGGGTGTTCCCACTATCAAGAAAGTTAGGGCTCATAAAGGGATTATAGACGCTTTATGCATGCCTCGAGTACTTCTATATGTTGGATCGTGTTGTCATTGATGCCAATGGCTTGATTGATTGATGTCAAAGGATTGATGTCAAGTGATTGATTGATGTCAATGAATTGATTGATAGTCTTGATTGATTGATGATTGATGAACAATGTATATGTATTTTCCTTGATGAGAATGATAGATGTCAAGTGGAAACCAATCAATGTATATGGATCAATAAGTTATCATTGATATGATGTATAGATGAAGATGGATCAATGAGTTTTCATTGATACATGATGAAGATGGATTCATTTGTATATGATGCATAGTTTATTTGATGTAAAGATGACTCATTATTTTCTTGTTATGGTTGATAAGAAGTACAAATGGATGAACTCCAAAGTGGTCCCCTTATGGTGAAAGCCCTCATGGGAAGACGCTTTCTGGTTGAATTGTGGTTGAGAGAACCCATGCTTGTATGTGGAATAATGAGATGAAGATCAGTGGTTTTGTTTGTGAAAATATCCTAGATGGATAGTGCTTGTCATGCCATTTCCGGTGATATGTGGAATGTCACATACTCCTCACGGTTTGAAATTTATGGCCCTACGAAGTTGAAGGACCCCCATATGATGGCTTGAAGCCCCACAAGGTCAAAGAAGTCAAAGTGCTTGAGAAGAAGAAATTATTATTTAAATGATAAAGTGAAGTGACAAAACCAAGAAGGATTATTTAAATATTAAAGTAAGGTGATAAAATCGAGGAGGAATATTTAAATGATAAAGTAATGGAGAACTTTCTATTTATGGAAAGTGGTTAACCCTAAAATGAGGAAAATAGGTTAAGTGACCTAGAAATGGGTTAAGTGCTCTAGAAGATGAAGAGTATAAATAAGAGGCTAGGGTCTCTTGTGAAAAGTACATTTTTGGGAGTACCTCTTGTGTATCTTTGGTATGCATCTCTTGAGCATGATTGAAGATCTATTCTGAGAGAGAAAGAGTATGGAGGATCTCATGAACGCATCAAAGTTTCAGCATATCTGAGATCGTGACGAAAAAAGTCTTGGAAGTTCAGAAACCCTAGTTTCTGAGGTGTACGTGGGCTACAATGGGCCATGACGCATACATATGCGTGCTGTATGAAGATAGGGCATGTACAGTGGATGAAGTTATGGAGATTGGTGTTTGAGTTGATGCCATGCTCTTGAAGACTAAAGAAGGTTCCAAATATATAGTCTATGGGCTTAGATCTTCCACTAAGACTCTAGTATGATTACATTATTATCTTGATAGATACTATTGGTTGTTCTGTGGTGAATGCTTAGGGAATTCTTGGTATGTTGTTGTGATATGGTTTGTGTTTGGATGATAGAGTGAGAAGCACTCTTCTGATTCAGTATTGATATGATGGCTATAGTGTACTGATTGTTTACACATGTTTGAGTAAGCATTCATATTGTATAGTTGAGAAGCATGAATAAGCTATTGGAGATCTTGGATGTGTTGTGACTGGTTGTGGGTCAAATTGGACAGTGAGAGATAGAAGAGAATGTTATTGAAGGTTGCGGAGGATCTGAGTATGCAAAACAAAGAAAACCCCTAGTTGCTCAAAAGTATACGCATGTTCCATTATAGATTGGCCACGTACATACACAGACTATGGTGAGCCAGGGTGCATACACACGCGGGCTACACTACTGAAAAGTCGTGTACCTGTGACATATTGATATCTGTGGAGGATTGTTGTCTCATCTCAGTTGGTTCTGAGGATGTAAGTTGAGTCTTTCTTATAGATTTGGTTCTCTTGTAGAGTTGTACTCTATTCAAATGTTGTTGATAAACCCCAAGGATTGTAGTCCGTAATAAAAAGAAAATTGTACATAGATCTTGTGTTCTTTGTGTTCCTTGTGATGATAGTTTGTTGATGATATATTGTTGATATATGTTGCTGATATGTGTTCACATTTAATTGGTTATAAAAGACAACAATGGTTAATGAGTTAATGGTGATTGTTAACTAATGAGTTTTGTGTAAGAAGGAAGTTTTGGGAAAATGAGCCCTACACTATTCACCCCCCTATTAGTGTAGTCGGTGTGTCCAACAATTGGTATCAGAGCGGGCCATCACTATAATCCTTAACAAGCTTGGAGGAGATCCATGGACACACAAATGGATGATGAAGTTTCAATCCTTGATGAGGAAAACTATTCTACTTGGAGAATAGAAATGGGAATAATTATTTGGAAGGTAGCCATTGGTGGATCAACTTCTTTGAAGAACAAGTCAAAGTTTGCAGCTCAAAGGGAAGGAAAGAAGAATGATGCATTGGCTCTCAATACCATTCTTAGTGGACTCTCAAGCCCTATGAAAGAGAGAATGGGACAATGCACTTCCGCCAAGGATCTATGGCTAAAACTAGAGGATACATATCAAAGAAAAAAGTAAGACCTTGAAGAAAACTCCATCAAGAATAATGAAGGTAAACAATCTCCAAAAACTCTTGATTGCATTATTTCAAAATGTGATGTTGGAAAAATGGAAGATCTTGAAGAAATTCCAAGTGAAGGAAAAGAATCATGTGATGATGTTGGCAAAGAGGAAGATCTTGAAGACATTTCAAATGAAGTTAAAGAATTTCCACAAACCCTTGATTACAATAATTCAAAATGTGATGATGTTGAATTTTTCTCTACTAGTGAAGAAGATCTAGAAGTAGTTTGGATAAAATCAGTTGATTGTTATCCCATGTAAGAAGTAGAAGAAAAACTATTGGAACTTAAAGATAAAATTGAAATAAGTCTATATGAATATAGCAATGACCACTATTATATAGACTATAGCTATCTTTCAGATAACACTAAGAATTTTCTTAAGAAGAGTCAAAAGCACATCTTGAAGTTAAAGGAAATGCTCAAGGAACAAAAGGAGAGTAATAAGACTCAAGTAGAAGAAAAGGAAGAAGAGACCACAAGACTAAAGAATTAAAAAGAATAAAGGGAGGTAAATGATGAGATCAATAAAAGTTTTGAAATTATTGTCCATCTCAAGACCCAAATTGAAGAAGCCAAAAGGATAGAAACTATTGAAGAATCAAATAAATGAAAAGGAAGACTCATGTTGTAAGTTAGAAGAAGAAGTTGTTGATCTTAGAAAGAAGGTAGAGATGTCAAATAAATTCTTGAATAACTCACTAATCTTGAATGAGATCTTGGAAAGTCAAAGATCACCATATGATAAATCAGGTCTTGGATACAAGGGAGAAGCTAGACATGCTAAAGCAAGAACCTCAAAGAAACATGGGGTAAGTTCCTCAAATGATGAAGACAATGTTGCAAATCAACCATCTACACAAGGCAAGGAAAGTTTCAAAAGAACCAAGAAAGGAAGACATCAAGAAGCCATACTTACACCTCAAAGAATATGGACACCAAAGAAAAGGTATGAAAGCATTTTTCATGGTCAATGTTATTCATGTAATGAATATGGTCACAAAGATTTGGAGTGCAGATCTTATGCAAGGAAAGAATATTTCATAACACCATAAGGTGTTGGAGATGTGATCAAGTAGGACACATTGTTGTTCATTGTAACACAATTAGATGCTACAGTTGTAGTGGATTTGGCCACAAATCCCAGGATTGATGGAACCCAAGGAGAAGGTCCATGATGAGAATTTCATATAACATGACTAGAAGAAGGAATGAAGGAAGAGAGACATATTTGAAAATATGGATTCTTAGAGCTCAAGTTCTGAGAAGAAGGGACACCTTCAGAAGTGGATGAAGAAGACTGAGCAGCCAGAGAAAAATGGAAGCCTTAAGGGAAGCTCTAGTAATTCATCTAAAGCATACATGGGTGAAAGTTGTATCATTCGCCTACATATGCAGGCTGACCTTGAATAGGTCGCGTACATACGCGAGATGTTGTGCAGCAGGTCATGTATATGTGGTGAAGCCTTGGGAAAGGGGCTATGCACATGGGTTGCAACTTGATGAAATGATATAACTTTTTGTTGCAGGGTCTGACATGGTTTGTTGCAGGTTTTGACACTGTTTGTTGAAGGTTTTCATGATTCTACATTGGATTATGTAATGTGATGATAAAAAAATTAATGAAAGGCTAGCTTGGATGCATGGCACTAACCCATGAGTATGGATTGATGCATTTTCTATTGAAAAACAATGTTGGTTATTGCAGTAAAGTTATGGCACCTTGGTCATGTGATACATCTTGATGATGCTAGCTAGAGATGACATTGGTATATTGAATCACACTACTTGCACATGTGGTGTTGGATACTTAGTATTTGTTGTAGTGAATGGAGGATTGATGTTGATTTGTTGGTATACATGGCTGGTACTTATTTTGAGTTTCATTTATATATATTATGATGTATTATTGGAAGCTTACTTGTTGGAAAACTTGATGCATGCATTTGGCATATGGATGGGGTACATATTGGGACATGTGGTTGGTGAGTTGATGAGGTGATCATGTTGTACAATCATTGATGATCTATAGTTGATGCATGATTAGGACATTTCTATTACATTGGTAGAGGCACCTACTAGCAGTTTGATTGGCACATATTTTATGGAGGATTTAGCATACATGTATGAGGATTCATCATGTTGTGGTATTGGTGCATGGTTGATGTACTTTCTTGGTACAAATTGTGATACATGTTTGGAATATGCTTGATGATAGTACACCATTGGTATTACTTGATTAGCACAACAATTGGTATATGCACATGGTTGGCATATGGTTGATACATTCCATTGATGATATCTTATGGCACATTGTATGGTGTTGATGTATATGGTTGATGTACATAGGTGTTGTGCATGGTGGGCACACATTTTGGTACAGGATGTACTTGGTTGATAGTTTTCTCATGATTCTCTATTTCATTGTTGACATATCATTTGCTTCATGATGTATGGTATTGCATGCGTTTGATGCATGAAAAAGTCCAAGGATTGTCATATGGTAGCATATTGTTCATCTTGAAGAGAAGATAGGGGGAGACATACCCATAGGGGGAGTCATTCTTCTTCCCATGATTCTAGGAGGAGATACTTATCAAATGCAAATATAAATACTTGAGAAAGAGCCCTATATTTGAAGAAATAGCACAGAGGCACAATTCCAGGGGGAGCAATGGTCACAGAGGGAGTATGAGCGATCTATCTTCAGCATTACATCAGAGTGATATCCCTTGTTCAAAAGGGGAGAGATTATTCAGAGGAATATCAAAGGCATTCAGATAGGGGGACAGCCCCAAAGGGAGAATGACCCTTTTCCATTGATGTCAAAGGGGGAGAAAAAGTCACATTGATGTGATTGATGTTTATTGATGGAGAGAGATAGTCACATTGATATGATTGATGGCTATTGATGTAGAGCATGCTTTGTCTACATGTTGACATCAATGATTGGTGTTGACATCAATGTTGGTATTTCCATCAATGCCAAAGGAAGAGATTGTTGGATCATGTTGTCATTGAAGCCGATGGTTTGATTGATTGATGTCAAGTGATTGAGTGATTGATTGATGTCAAGTGATTGATTGATGTCGATGGATTGATTGATAGGCTTGATTGATTGATGATTGATGAACAATGTATATGTATTTTCCTTGATGAGAATGATAGATGTCAAGTGAAAACCAATCAATGAAGATGGATCAATAAGTTATCATTGATATGATGCATAGATGAAGATGGATCAATGAGTTGTCGTTGATACATGATGAAGATGGATTCATTTGTATATGATGCATAGTTTTTTTTATGTAAAGATGATTCATTATTTATTTTCACGGTTGATAATAAGTACAAATGGATGAAATCCAAAGTGGTCCCCTTATGGTTAAATCCCTCACGAGAAGATTCTTTGTGGTTGAGTTGTGGTTGAGAAAACCCATGCTTGTATGTGGAATAATGAGATGAATGCCAGTGATTTTGTTGGTGAAACCATCCTATATGGATAGTTCTTGTCATGCCATTTCCGGTGATATGTGGAATGTCACATAACTCCTCATGGTTTGAGAGTTATGGCCCTATGAAGTTGAAGGACCCCCATATGATGGCTTGAAGCCCCATAAGGTCAAAGAAGTCAAAGTGCTTGAGAAGAAGAAATTATTATTTAAATGATAAAGTGAAGTGACAAAATCAAGAAGGATTATTTAAATATTAAAGTAAGGTGGCAAAATCAAGGAGGAATATTTAAATGATAAAGTAATGGAGAACTTTCTATTTATGGAAAGTGGTTAACCCTAAAATGAGGAAAATAGGTTAAGTGACCTAGAAATGGGTTAAGTGACCTAGAAGTGGGTTAAGTGATATAGAAGTTGAAGAGTATAAATAAGAAGCTAGGGTCTCTTGTGAAAAGTACATTTTTGGGAGTACCTCTTGTGTATCTTTGGTATGCATCTCTTGAGCATGATTGATGATCTATTTTGAGAGAGAGAGAGTATGGAGGATCTCATGAATGCATAAAAGTTTCATCATGTCTGAGATCTTGATGGAAAAAGTATTGGAGGTTCAGAAACCCTAGTTTCTGAGGTGTACGTGGGCTACAATGGTCTAGGACGTGTACATACGCGCGTTGTATGAAGACAGGGTGCATACAGTGGATGAAGTTATGGAGATTGGTGTTTGAGTTGATGCCAGTCTCTTGAAGATTGAAGCAAATTCTATATCTACAGTCTATGGGCTCAGATCTTCCACTGAGACTCTAGTATGATTACATTATTATATTGATGGATGCTATTGGTTGTTGTGTGGTGAATGATTAGGGAATTCTTGGTATGTTGTTGTGATGTAGTTTGTGTTTGGCTGATAGAGTGAGAAGCACTCTTATGATTCAGTATTGATATGATGGCTATATTATATTGGTTGTTTACACATGTTTGAGTAAGCATTCATATTGTATAGTTGAGAAGCATGAATAAGCTATTGGAGAGCTTGGATGTGTTGTGACTAGTTGTGGGTCAGATTGTATAGTGAGAGACAGAAGAGAATGTGATTGCAGGTTGCAGAGGATCTGAGGATGTGAAGCAAATAAAAACCCTAGTTGCTTAGAAGTATACACATGTTGCATTATAGATTGGCCGCATACATACGCGGGTTGTAGTGAGCCAGGGAGCATACACACGTGGGTTGCACTACTGACAGGTCGAGTACCTATGACAAATTGATATATGTGGAGGATTGTTTCCTCATATCAGTTGGTGTTGAGGATGTAAGTTGATTCTTGCATATAGATCTAGTGCTCTTGTAGAGTTGTACTCTATTCAGTTGTTGCTGATAAACCCCAAGGATTGTAGTCCGTAATAAAAAGAAAATTGTACATACATCTTGTGTTCTTTATGTTCCTTGTGGTGATAGTTTGTTGATGATATATTGTTGATATATGTTGTTGATATGTGTTCACATTTAATTGGTTATAAAAGACAACAATGGTTAATGAGTTAATGGTGATTGCTAACTAATGAGTTTTGTGTAAGAAGGAAGTTTTGGGAAAAAGAGCCCTACACTGTTCACCCCCCCTCTCAATGTAGTATGTGTGTCCAACGCTATCAATCACCTTAAATCTCATATTTTTTTTTCAATACCCCGCTTCCTGTCCAATTTTACATCTCTCGCATATTAGGATTCTCTAGTAACTCCCTTCCGTCCTAATACCTTGGAGCTCATCTCCTAGAAATTATTGCTTGTAAATTCTCCTGGGAAGACCTCCTATCTCACATACATGAAAAACTTTCTAGTTGGACCTTTAGATCCCTCAATCTTGTAGGTTTCCTTATTCTCCTCAAATCGGTCCTCTAGGGAACCCACCCATATCTCTTCTATGTCTTTGTTTCCCCATATGTGCATCATCAAAGATATTAGAACCCTTCAAAGAAATTTTCTTCGGAAAGGTTCTAATACCAAAATAAAATGGGCACTGGTGGCATGGGACTCCCTATGTACTCCAAAGCTTAATGGTGGCCTATAATTGTGAGATCCATATTTTCTTAATGGAGAATTTGGAGCCAAAACCTGGTGGTGATGGTTTCAATGAAAATGAGATACATAATATGCTTTTATAGAAGGATAAATATGCTTCAAATATGCTTCAATATGCTCCCTCTAGAAGGATAAATATTCTTCAATGAGCTCCCTCTAGAGGGATAAATATGCTTCAAATATTTGTCTTTAGGAGCTCATCAAAATGACTAGATTTCATCCAGGATGCATAATTTGGAAATTAGACTGCTTGGTAGTATAAAACCCTCATCTAATACAATTTGTTTTGGGGGATTATAGAAATCCAATCAGATCACTTATGGGAGGACTTATGGTATTAGTTACCCAAACTTCAGAATAATCCTTATCTCGTCAATCTCAAAGAAGGACTAGTAGAAGCTCATGGCATGACTATGCATCTTTACTGGTAGAAAGACTTAGAATTAGATTGAGGTAATGCCATCTTAACCCTGATCTCATCCTGCTCTAGCAAAGACCCTCTTTGGATTTGATAAAATTTGATCTCATTCTTCATAAAGTCCAATTTTCAACTCTACCTGACAAACTTTGATGGGGGTATCAAGCTGCTGGAGGATTTTTAGTAAAGGAATCATACTTACTCAAAGCCTAAAATGCCTCATTATTGAAAGAAAATATTTGGACCATAATTTTGGGGGTTAATCTCTTGGAAAAGGTGGCTTTCTTCTTATGGTTGATATCTCATGGAAAAATATTAACCTTGGACAATCTCCTTGAGGATTCTTAGGGATATGATTTTGTATTATGTGTGGGAAAGAAAGCGAAACTATGGAGTACATGTTAAATCAATGTGAATTCATTCAAGGTCTTTGGGATCAAGGGGCAATATATTTTTGTCAATCTGATAGGAGAGTTGAATCTATCAAGCTCATTATTTCCTCTTGGCACAGTAAAGGCTTCAAATGTTCTCTTCTAAATCAAATTTGGCACCTCTTTCTAGGTTTCTTTTAGTGGGAGATTTGGAAAGAAAGAAATATGTGCATCTTCTAGAATGAACAACTTATTCCCTGCTCAACCTTGACCAGAATCAAGCAAAACATTCTAGAAATATTTTTAGTTGGAAAATGGTTGGTAGATGATCTAGACTGTGAGGAAAGGGAACTCCCGATCTTGAGAAATTAGATCCCTCCTTCTTCTCTTCCCTCTCTGACCCTCTCCAAGTATCGCTCTCCTTTTGTTTATTTTCCTTTTTCTTGGTCCCCCCCATGGTTTTGTTATGCTCAACTTTGATGGAGCCTCTAAAGGTAATCCTAGACCGACAAGATTTGGAGGTGTTTTTAGACATGATTTGGGTCAAATGATGAGAATCTCTACTAGATTTATTAGATCCAAATCAAACGATTTTGTTGAAATATGGGATTTAATTCAAGTATTAAAGATTTATCATTGTCACTGATTCCATAAATTGATTGTAGAAGGAGATTCCAAGATGGTCATTCATTTACTCACTCGACTTTAGAATGGTATGCCGCCAAGAAAGCTTGAAATCTACTAGTGTATTGAATCCCTTATTGACCTTATTCATTCAAGTATCCAACGGTTTGGGGATCTAGTACCCTAGAATGTCAAAATGGATTCCAACAAGTTCATATTACTTAGCCCATGAGGGTGTCACCAATCCTTCCTCTTCCCAGGATAGTGGTTGATCGTTGAATCATGATGAACCTCTTGTCTATGAATCAAATACCCTGGCCCTTCAAGACCAGAATCACTTGGATTGGGTGTCATATGACCATGTCGGCTGAGACGACATGACATATGGAAGGGAGGTGATACATTATGTCCACACATGGGTTGTCTCGTCTACAACCATGTTTTCCATCACCTCTCCTGGTCAGGCTCCTCAGATGCATTATGTTTCAGTGTGGGAGAGAAAAGGAATAATAATGCACGATGGTGATGATCAATGGAGAACGAAGGTGGGTACAATGAGTTGGTTCCGACATCAGAGGTTCATGGTGAAGGGATTTATGGAGAAAAATTATTTGGACGACCTTGTTCTAGCAGACATTATACCTGCGTGTGGGATAAATCCTAAGCTCGAAGGTAAAATTGAGATGGATTTCATTCTATGGCTCTCAGGTATGTTCATTGATTCTGAGACATGAAGCACTCTGTGGTGGGTTCTGGTAATTCAATGTTGTTTTAGCAAGAATTCCATGTGGGGATTTTCTCAAGGTTCCATAGTGCCCAGAAAATGCAAAGTGGAGTCAGCACCGAAGAAGAAGACGTTGGCCATCCTGGTTGTTGGGGATGTGGCCATGAACTATTTGTTCGAGGTTGATGCGACTGATAAGGAGTCCATGCAGGCATTAGAAGCTAAGGTGAGAGCTAGGCACACCCAGATTGGGGATAAGGAATTTGATGAACAAGTAGGGGACATTATCCCTGACATAGAATGTACCAGAAATAGGAAAAACAATTATTGCATAGTGGAGTTATACTGACACGTAAAAGAAATGGTGATGCATGGTAGGATGCCTGAGGAGCTGGAAATTCAGAATATGCAACAACGGTTGGAATCTTTGGAATGCCATTCTAGTCTTCTAATAACTATGGTTTTGTGGCGTGTGAAGAAGCATGGAGAGGTATTCCAGGTTGTCAGAGGAAATGATTCTCCATCAAGATCCAAGCCCCTGCCGATGTTGTCAAATTTTGTTGGTGCTCAACCCAATGGGGCTCCCAAAGTTCATGTAGTCTTTAATATACTGGTGTAGACTAGTCATACATTTATTATAAGCCTAAGTATGATGGTCATATTTTTTTGTATAGTTGGATCGGTTTCTCTTTGGGAAAGCCCACAAACTCTAGTTTATTTTTTTTTGAACATCTAATGGTTGTTATATTTAGATGGATACGCATGTACATACTGTCATTATATGAATACAAACTCTTATGTTTATATATATAATGATTTCGCTTTAATAATTTCTTAACAAAGCGGAGCCTTCGATAATGTGAAGTGTTGTGTCTTTAAAGTGATCCTTTAAGAGCCACAACACTTCACATTATCGGAGGCTCCCATTTGATCCAAAATTATCAAAGTTATATATATATATATATATATATGCCTTGTATAAGGGAGATTCTGGTGGAGAAAAGGAGATTTGGTAAAAGTAATGTGGTGTCTATTTTGAGACATAGTTTTGGGTAGTCCTGTTAGGTATCTAGAGCGATTGTAGTGGGGGCCTAGAGGGCCCATAGTGATAATAGTGGAGGCCATTCAATGTAAGGTGGACTAGTTCCACTATATTATTAAATAAGGCCCACTATGGTAGTTAGATATAATAAATGTAATAGGACTTCTTAGAAGGTTCTACCTCTAGAAGCTTCCTCCTCTAGAATGTTTTTAGGTGATGGAAGCACTATATAA
>JASDQU010030038.1:19371-33675 GCA_032191745.1 Picea mariana | reverse complement strand
CAAAGAGGCAAGTGAACAGGAGAGGATCCCTTCCATAATAGGATCCATTGTATGGTGTTTCCCTACCTCAAGGGTTTGGTAATAATAAAGTGTGGTTTCTTCTATCTTGCTTTGTGGATCTATTGTGTATTCAGTATTTATGGCGATTATATTTGTAGATCTATTCAAGTTCTTAACAAATGGTATTAGAGCTACCTCTCCAAATACAATACTTCTCTTCATATCGCATTACATTGCTTGAACCTATTTATATAGTGCTACCATCACCTAAGAACATTCTAGAGGAAGAATCTTCTAGAAGTAGAACCTTACAATAATTCCTCTTACATTTATTATATCTAACTACCCATTTATTATATCTAACTACCATAGTGGGCCTTATTTAATAATATAGTGGACCTAGTCCACCTTACATTGAATGGCCTCCACTATTATCACTATGGGCCCTCCGGGCCCCCACTACTACCTCTCTATCTACCTAGCATTCCATCCCCCTTATGAAAGTGTTGTCCTCAACTCTTGATGTACAACCATATACCAGGGTCCCATGGATAATTGTGGACCATAATGTTGAAGAAGATTGTAGAACCAAGGTCCCATGTAGAAAGGAAATCAACCATGTTGAAGTAGTCCAACCACCATTGTAAGCCCAAGTCCCATGTCCAAGTGCTCATGTGAACTCCCCATGGAAGATTTTGGAACCCAATAACCAACTCAAAATGTTGCTCCAAAGACTGACACCTGTCATGTGGATCCAAATAAGAAGATCCATCCACATAGTGGAAAAGGGTCATAGCAAAATCTGGAAGGAATAATACCACTATAGAATATGCAAGATGGAAACTGGTAATAATCATTGGCTCTCAATTTTTCACATTGATTCTCTCTACAGAAGGTGGATTAGAGTCATCAAATAAAATATGAAAGTGGTTGTCATCCCAAAAATGACAACTATTCATATACAAATCATCACAATCGGACTCAAAATCATACCAATCATATATTTCTTGATTATATTCATCCCTGATGTCTTCCATAAGAAATATCTCCTGCATGCTATCCAATGAATCTTGAATACTACGAAAACTATCATTGAGGCCATCTGCAAGGTCATGCAATCTAGCATCCATTGTGTCATACAATTGGGATTTGAATGTTTCAGTAATTTGTATAATTTATTTGAGGGTTTGAGAGGAAATAGCCATATGATCACCCTATGAACTATTTTTTCCCACAACTGTCATGAAAAAACCAAAAAAATAGAACAATAAGTTACGACAGAAAAGCGCAGCTTTTTCTGGAAAAACCCTAAAAATTGTTGAATTTAAAATGCTCATAACTTCACTTCCCGAACTTCGTTTCGGTTGATTTGTTTTTTGAAATTGGGTGAAATTGTGAGAGGAAATCATATCAGTAATTGTTTTGGGAAAATTCATCCTCCAGATGCTACAAAAATTTAAAAATTCATGCCGTCGTACGCGGAAAAAACCCTGAAAATTTGCATATTTTAAAACTTCAATATCTTGACTTCCCGGATTCCGTTTCAGATGATTTTGTTTTTAAACTTGGGTTTTTTATGAGAGGAACGGATATATACAACCTTTTTCTGCAAAGTTTTCACATAAATATACCAAAAAATTCTGGAATGTCGAGGCCCTCTTTTTTCTTCTTCGAAAAAAGAAAAAAAACTGCAAAAAATCAAACTATTTGCCCACAATGTCTGCCAAGAAAAGTGCTCTGATACCACTTTCTAAGAAATTGAATATATTTACAAATATAATCACCACAAATATTGAATACACAATACATCAACAAATAAATATAGAAGAAACCACACTTTATTATTACCAAACCCTTGAGGTAGGGCAACACCATACAATGGATCCTATTATGGAAGGGATCCTCTCTTGTTCACTTGCCTCTTTGAGGGGGATTCCTCCTAATGAGCTAGCTCTCCAAATAAAATACTTCTCTTCATATCCCATTACATTGCTTGAACCTCTTTATATAGTTCTACCATCACGTAAGAACATTCTAGAGGAGGAATCTTTCTAGAAGTAGAACCTTCTAAGAAGTCCGCTTACATTTATTATATATAACTACCCATTTATTATATCTAACTACCATATTGGGCCTTATTTAATAATATAGTGGACCTAGTCCACCTTACATTGAATGGCCTCCACTATTATCACTATGGGCCTTCTGGGGCCCCACTACTACCTCTCTAGATACCTAACACATATCTGCAAACCGCAGAGTGTTTACGGAGATGGAGAAGAGATGCTCATCTGGAAAACTATCATCAATATGAATACTATAAACTTCATGATTAATGCGAGAGAGAAAATCAACTACTAAGTTATCTTTTCCTCGTCAGTCAAGGACAGTAATATTGAACTCTTGTAATAAAAGGAGCCACCTAGTTACTCGACCATTGGTAATAGGTGTTTTCATGATAAATCTAATGCCAGAATGGTCTATATGTACAAATAACTCATATCTTATGATATAATGGAGAAACTTGTTGATGGCATGGGAAACTGATAAGAATTATTTCCCAGTGACTGTATAGTTTATCTCAGTAGGAGTCAAGTTCTTACTCACAAAATAAATGGCATATGATTGTTGGTCTTCTTTTTTTCCTAACACTCCTCCTATTGCAGTATTGAAGGCATTAGCGGATATATGAAACGGAAGGTCCCAATTGGGCCCTCTATGAACTGGTTCCATAGATAATTTAGATTTTAAAGTTTCAAAGGAATTTTGACAATGGCCAGTCCAAATAAAGTGAACATATTTTGTAAGCAATCCAAACATTGGTGTGGCAATTTTCATAAAATTTTCAATGAATCTTCGATAGTATCCCACATGTCCAAGAAATCTTCTCACCTCCTTTGGAGTCTTTGGAGGTGGGAGTTTGACAATTACCTCAATCTTAGCAGGATCCACTTTAATCCCTTCGAATGAAACATGATTCCCTAAGACTACTCCCTAAGTCAATAACATTTTACACTTCTCATGACTTAAGGATAAATTCATCTCTTGACATCTAATGAGAACTTTCCTCAGGCTATCTAGAGCTTCTTGAAAACTATTACCATATACTGTAAAATTGTCCATATACACTTCCACATACTCATGAATGAGATCAAAAAATATCCCTAATATTGCTCGCTAGAATGTAGCAGGAGCGTTATACAGACCGAATGGTAGGACCCTATAGGCATAAGTTCACCAAGGAAAAGTGAAAGTAGTCTTGTCATGATCCTCGGGTTCTTTCCTAACAAGGTATCCACTATATCCATCAAGGAAGGAAAAGTATCATTTTCCTGAAAAGGTATCCAAGACTTGGTCAATGAAGGGAAGAGGAAAATAATCCTTAAGAGTGGCCTTATTAAGTTCCTAGAAGTCAACATAAATTCTCCATTTTCCAGTTACTTTCTTTGGAACCACTACAAGAGGGGATACCCATTTACTATCAGGAATTGGATAAATAAAACCAACATTCAATAGTCTCTATATTACCTCCTTCACTATATCTTTTAGTGCTAGATTCATCCTTCTCTAAGCTTTCCTAACAGTTGTTACTTTTGCCTGGGTATGTATATGATGAAAGTATGTGTCGAGGTGTATACCCCTCATATCAGTATATTCTCAGGAAAATGCTATTGATTGATCCTTAAGGATGTTCACTAATTGTTTTTGTTGACCTGCATCTAGTCTTGAATTGATATGTAGGAATTTTCTAGGACTAATCTCATAAGGCATGGTGCAGGATATGACAGATTCATCTATCTCAAAGATAAAAGATGTTAAATATAGATTTGATGGGTCCAATTGTTATTGAAATTCTTCACCAAACATATAGTCAAATTGAGGAAAAGATTGAGGAAAATCAACACATGTGATTGCATAAATGAATTGATTTAACACATTCTCCATTGTTTGCTCCTAAAGTGCCCATGAGTGATTAATAGGAAACAAATGTTCTTCCCAGTTTTCATTCTCATATGGACATTCAAGACACCATATATTATCTATAAAAAGTTGATATGGTGGGTATATTGTAAGTTTCTTCATAGAAAGTCCATTAGAGATAGTCATTTCACATTCTCTACAACCAATGAATGCATTGGTTGTGGCCAACCAAGGCCTTCCCAAAATAGCAGGGTGCCCTTTAGCAAGATCCTTTGAATGAATGACAAGGAAGTCTACTGCATATTCCCATGATTCTAATGTGACTATGGTATCATCAAGATCCCTTCAATTATAACTTTTGTTTTATCTGCCAATTCCAAAATAGTTGGGGTAGTTCGAAGGAAGTGTTTCAACTATAATTCTTCTATGGTAGTGATAGTCATAACATTAATGGATTCCCCTAGGTATATGATATTATTTCCAATGGGAATCTTATTAATGGTTATCGTTACTACTGGATTCCATGGGTTTGCATACTTTGGCACCCTAGGTTGCTCTGATATGTATTCAGACAACTTGCCTACTAGATGTACTGTTGGAAGATATTTTTGTTTCCTACCTGGATTTTTGATACAAAACTCCTTGATTACCTTACTATAAATTGGGATATCCTTTATTGCTTGTAATAGGGGAATTTTGACATGGATTTTTTTTAATTCATTTATAATGTCAAATTCTGGTCGAATCATTAGTTTTTCAATTGCTAATCTCTCCGGATAGGAAATGGATTTTGTATTTTGCAAGGATTAACTTCGGGGAAGATTTTGTTCTTGATCTTTGGGAATAATAACATCTTCCCACTTAGTATCATCTGTGGGTTGGTCGAGAGTTTCATATTCTTCTTCCTCTTGGATAACTACTGAAGGCTTATGTTTATCCAAAACTTTCCCTAACCTTAGTTCAATCTCATGTAATGGAATAGGAGAAATAACATATGTCGGAAAAGTTTTCAACTCAACATTATGAAGAGGCTGAGTTGGTTTATTATTCAGGTTAGGAGCTGGTTGTGCTGGTAATAATGTTGGTCTTGGGGAATTTGCATTTTGAAATTGTTGAGGTTGTTTTGGAATAGGAGGTAAAGGTGGAGGGACAAAACCTGGAAAACTTTGTTGGATATTTGGTGGAAACTGAGGATAAGGGTGAGTGGGCATAGGAACAGATGGAATCTGAGTGTTTTTCTGGGTATGTTCTCCTCTCCATCCTTGTAGCCAAGGATGGTGTGAAGCATACCATGGAGACCATTTTTTCTAATTCAATGAATTCCACTATTGTGGTTGTTGGTAATCAGGTGGAGCTTGAGGTGGTGGGCCCTGGTACATTGGTTGACCCCTAGGCTGCCATGAAATTCTAGGTGCATAAGAACATTCCCTAGGATCCCCACTTTTATAAATAGATAATAAAACAAGTAATGATGGGCATTTTTCTGTTGGATGATATACAGTACAAAAGAAAAAAACTGAAATGTTTTCTAATGGGCATTCCCTTGAGGAATGGTTCCTCCTGCACCTCAGAAAAAATATGCACATCGCAACATTATCTTCCTCGTGTTTCTTCTTAATATTTAAAGTGTCTAATTGGGAACCTATTGTACTTAAAATATCAGTTTTAAAGTTTTCTAATATGTTTCCTATTTCCATCCTTGTAATCCCACTAGAACTAACTCCTTTTGAATTTATACTATAGGGATCCCAAACACCCTTTCCAGTTTTCACCTTGCTTCTCGAGTAGTTTTTACACATCTCACAAATATCAGTGAATGGTTTATGGGAGATATCTCCTGATGCCATCAGATTAAGTGTTTCAAGATATTCTTCCAAAATTCCTTTAAGAAAAAGAGTTTTGATTGCATCGTCTTCAAGGTCATGATATTTTTATTTTTGTGAGATATAGGCAAACCATTCCATGTAATATTCAAGATTCTCATCTCCTAATTGTTGAATTTTAAAAATATCATTACGAGAATATTTAGATTTTCAATAGTCTTGGTATTTCCTAAGGAATATGGTCTACATATCTTCCCAAGATCTGATACTAGACTCTCTTAATCCCACGAACCATCTAAGTGCAAAATCTTTAAGAGTGGCGGGAAATAGTTTTAATTTTTTAGCATCTTTCAAGCAGTTATAACTTCTTCACAACATGTCAAACTCAAACAAGAAGGTGTTTGTGTCCTCACTTCTCTTACCATAAAAGGTAGGTAGTGCATAAAGTGGAATGTTCTTCATATTAACATTTTGTGTGGTATCCAAAATTGGAAATCCAAAAGTGGTTTTTGTATGATTTCCCACTTCTTCTCCCTCATCATGTCTCACGTGATTGTGATCCTCCTGATCATCCATACTCATCTGATTCCCAAAAAGAGAGTACCTTGGTGGTTTTATTCTTGGATATAATGAGGCGTCCCAAGGTTCTTTTTCAGGAGAGATATTTCTCCGATAAGAAAAATTATCTACTATTTGATTGTTAGGAACTTTGCTTGAGCCTATTGAAATTATTGGTTCAGAAGTTGTTGCTTCAACTTGTGACACAACTATATTCATTGAACTTCCAAAGAGGGAATTCACTTGTTTAGGGTCAATGATATCTATAAAATTAGAATCCCCCGATGGTGGTAAAAAGGAAAAGGTTGTGTTGGCTAGTTTTGAGGAAGGTTCAAGTGGTTTTACCTCCTATCCTACTATTGTTAGTGTCTCGACTTTCTTCTCTATGGTTTCCCCAGTCTTTTGTCTATTCTAAATTTTTTTTATCCTTTTGGGTTGAGATATCCCCCACTTGTACTTTCTGATACCGTTCTGCAAAGTTTATAGATGGAGTGTTCCTTCCTCCAAAAATATTAGAAGGAAATTTGGTTGGAAGTTTTGGATTGGTTTTAATATATCTACCCTTTGGGTTCCTAGGTTTGTTCATGAAAGTGACACAAAAAGAAAACTACCATTGGGTTTTGGGGAACCTGCTATAAAAAAATGTGCAGGTTCTTACTTCTCGTCTTAAATTACCCCCTCCAAAAAACTAGTACTAATGCTCAGAAATAATCTACTTCCTAATTGTTTTCTACCTTTCAAAAACTCCCAAAAAATGATGCCAGAAATGATGGGTAAACTATATACTTTAATTTCCCTTAATTAAATTATCAACCAGGGTAAGTAAAATTAGAGTTGTGACTCAATATGAGTCAAGGAAGAAAGGAAAACTAACTGCTTATGAGGTATGGAAAGTGAATTAACTAGGCAAGGAAAGGGTTTACTCTAAGGATCATTTTGTTGTCAATCTACAATTCTATCAATGATTTAAAAGAATCTAAACAGGATGAGATCTATTTGAACAACAAAAATTATTTTAATTGTGCAGAGTACTCTAATTAGTGAGCTCATTAGTCTAAGTAAACAATTCCTTAAAAGTAATCTTATAACTATGAACAATGAGGTTATTACTATAAGAAAGAAATTCTTAAATAAGAAGTAAATACTTGAATAAGGACAAGTTATCTTTCAAAATCACTTCTTCATAATGAATTATGTTCTTAAAGCATCTCTTTAAAAACTCACAATTACTCTTGTCCTACAGAAAATAAACCACATCATCACACTAATCTCACTCGCTAAAAGTAAACAACATTATGATGATATTCAAATGTAATGGTTATGTCTACGATGGAAAATTATGTCACGATGGCACCTTAACACTACTGATAATTCAAGTGGAATTAATTTAATATTAATTTCTACAAAGATATGCAAAGTATAAACAAGATAGTCTATGGAATATTTTGTCATTACGAAAGTATCAATACATGTTCTTGTAATCAATATAGTCTATAAACATTGTGCAAAGAGATTTGAAATCAACTCTTATCCTATCACACTGATACTAGAAATATTCTACACAGAGTTAATAATTTATGTAGACCTACATGAACTAATTGAAAATCATAACTTAATGAAGCATAGGTGGTTGTTAGAGACACTGCCTAAAGGACCAAGATGAAAAGTAACCTACAGTTTATAAAACGAGAAAATAAAGCTTGTATATAACTGCATAGTTATATGACTATGAGCATATACATGTTAATAAAACACAACTTGCATAAGAGATGTTAGATGTCAAAGTATGGGAAATTAACTATTTAGGTATAAACAACTATGAGGAACCTGTAAGTCCTATAGAAAACACAATTTCAACAAGCAACCTGCACATAAGATTTATATGCACAAATATGAAGATACAACAAATAAACAAGACACAAAGACCATTGGTGGGCCCCCAAGGTAGTCTTGGTACTACTACTCCAGTTCAATATACAATCATTAGCAATGCATGAGCTTATATTAACAACAGAAAACGATTTACAGAGGCAAATTCAAAATGGTGATTATATCATTATACGTCCCTATTCTCAAGGAGAGTTCCAATATATATAGATTTTCTAAAAATAGCTAAGAGGTCGACCACTGAAAGGGTCGATGCTCTCCTACAATAGAAAATCATTAAAACATGATAACAGACAACATCTTCGTAATAAATCATGTGCTCAAAATAGAGATCGAACACAATTGTTCAAATCAAATTAATGAGTTCCATAGTTGGAGGCCTTGAACAAGTACAAAACCCATGTTTCATATTCTCTAGGAAGAGCCCGTTGATATACCAACCCACAATTGCACTCTTCTCCGAGGGCCATATAGAGGGTCAGATCACAGTTTGTATCATGGGTCGAATCAAGGGTTGGATTTCCTTTTCGACCTATTTCAAAAAAATGACAAGTGTTAATAGATTGCACTCACTCAATTAAAGATAAACCATCATAAAATCATCAAAACTAAGGAATACACATACCTTATTCTTATCCATAGCAAATCAATGGAAGAAACCTAATAATACCTTCAAAAAGAGCTAATAGAAGTATAAATTGTATAATCTCCATATGAAAAAAGATATTTAGAGAAGGCAAAATTAGGCAAAACATGGAGTCAACACTATAGCTCTTTGATATATGTGCGGGGTCAAACAATAGTACTCGACCCAATATCTCAAAGAACAAAATAAGGAGGGTAGAACGTACCCTTAGTCATACTAACCGATTACCCAGGTACTAGAGAGTATCTTCTAGAGTGTTGTTCTAGGTGGCACTATATCAGTTAGGCAGTTGATTGGTTTATCTATGGATGGCTTCGAGATATTTCAGCCGATCCATATACAGGTGTTGTTTGATACGATACCACTCGAAGGGGTACCATTAGGGGTTACAAGGCTGGCCAACAATGTGCGCTTAAGTACCACTTGTAGTTCCAATGTGTATGCTTCCCCGACCGCGGATTTATGCACTGAACGAAATATTTATGTGGCTTTAAGACATTGAAATACGTCTCTACTCTAAAAAAATATAACCCACAATTTTCTGTCAAGGAAAGTTCTTTGATCCACTTGTAAGGTACCAAATCTATTATAATAGCCAAAAACATAAATATTGTAGAGAATAATAGTGGAACAACACAATATATGAAACCATAACACCAAAATAATACCTTTATTGATAGGAAACAATTTTCACTTGCCTTGTCGAGGAGGCAACCTCTAGCAGAGCAATGCTCTATTACAATAATTCTCAAGACAAAACATCTCATGCCCTATACTCCTATGTATACTAAATCTATTTACCCAAAAGAACAATCTAGAGGAAGATCCTTCTAGAAGAGGAAGCGTCTATTAGGTCTTCCTACAATTGAATTATTCTTTCTTATTACTAGGCTTTATAAATATCGACCTTTATTACATGGAAATATATTATTCTACCTATGTGAGCGGCTAGGGAGGTAGGTCCCTAACATCGTTGTTTGTCTAATTTTGCTTGTTATTGATCTTCATTGTGCATGTATTTGCTTCATGTCCATTCTTTCTACAGTGGACAAAACACAAGTCAAATCTCTCATGGGGATTATGCCAACCCCCCCCTTCCTCTAAGCTTCTTCTTATTTCATTGTCCTTTAATTTACATCAAGCAAGAAATCTTCTTGAGTCTAGTCTTTATAGGTTGATGTATTGAATATAGGGATGGCTCTAGGTTGCGTACATTGTACAAAGAAAACTAGTACAACCTTATGGATATTTATTGAAACAATTCAAAATGACCAACATATTAATTAAAAATGACCAGGGACCAATGGTCCATGTACAAACTATTGGGATGCCACGTTCACCATGACTGCAAACTCTCAATACCTCACCTCCACATGAGATTTTTCTTGTGATCAAATAATTTGTCCATAAATAATGCGGTCTTGAGAGTTTGTTGGCAATCAAATACGTTGGCAGTCATATCTTGAAAATCCAAAATAATACCAAATAATGTGTTGTTAGGGATTGGTGGCATGTCATAATATTTGTCTTAGTGAAATACAATACTACTTGAGGATCGAGCAAGAAAAAGAAGTGAAACTAAGGTCATTATCCTATCTACTGACTAGTGTCTCGTATGGAGAACTGAAGGGTTGAGGGAGCATCACAAAAAAAGTATTACGAGAAGAATCCAAACAAATATTCTTCTTAGAGCCAATTTGGATAAGGGATCAAAGAAACTGTTAACATAAATGGAACTGTAAATTATATCAAGCAAAGGGATATATTTGCAAACCCTATTCTACGACAAAGATAACAAGGGATTTTCAAGTGTGGGATGAGCATGGAAGCATCTAGGAACAATGATTTCTCTATCGGTTGTCACTTTAACATCAAACCCTATCTGGGAGACAAATTGAGGGAGCCATGGAGGGTCTCCTCAACGTAGTCTCCTTGATTGCTAGAGGCCAAAGAAAAAATGTCCTTCAAAAAAAATATGCAAATAAAGAAAGTTGTGTGGGGCACGCAAAACAATGTAGAGAAAGAAACTTTAACACGAGAAGTAAACCCTAACACCTAATCAAATGAATAGGTATGAGTAACGAAAAACCTCAAGGAAACATACCTACATAAGAACGTTTACGTATGTGGGAGACAAACTCATGGGTAGAGGGACAAACTTGTAGGCATAAGGATGTTTTTACATGCGAGAGGAGGGAATCATGGAGTTAAATCTCACTTTGATACCACTTCCAGGCCAGGAGTGGGAAAAAAAGGTAACACCACACTTGATGTGATTTGTATTATCATGACATGTGCATATATACAAAAATAAATGACTATTGGTCTTCCCCAACAGGTGACCCTTCCTATCACCTACGACTCTTCATATTTACAGCTTATGTTACAAGTAACGCAATCCCAAGGATTATGTGTCCAACATAATGGTACATTTTATATTTTATTTCAATCAAATTTATATTTTATTTCAATCAAATTTATATTTTATTTCAATCGTAGAGAGCTCTACTCCTAGTGTAAATAATTATATGAATACATTTAACAGAGTGTTGAAACTTTAATATCCATATAGGTTCAACTAGAAAATGAGAAACAAAATACGTATATAAATTTTAGCATCTTTGTAAAATTAAACTTTACATATAAAAACTATGAACATCTTTGTAAATTTGAACCATTGTTTTGGTTGTGATTGGGAAAAAGTTAAATATGACTACTCTCATAATATGAAAATACAATAAAATCAATGATAGGGTTGGTTCAAGCAATGATTTCCTTTAGGGCATTGATTTATTGGAGTTTCATGTTTAGTCCGGCTCTGAGGAAAACATACAAGAATTACAAGTTATTCATATCCCCAACTATAAAGTGAATATTATTAAGTTTTTTAATTTAAATAATTTTTGAAATAAGATTTACTTGTAGTTTGATCTTTGTTTTATAGTGATATTTTGAATAAAAATAATTGTAATAAATTAGATGTTTGTAATAATTGCATACAAATATTTACATTTTAATTTAATAATATGGAAAATTAGTAATTATTACTACCAAAAATATAATTTTAATTTAACATTTTGTATACCAAAAACTACTTCTCAAGCTCTCATTTCCTTGAGGTTGAAGCTTTCAAAAATCTCCCAAGTTCTGGGAACTATTCCCAACGAATTAGAAATATCTCAAAAATATAACAAGTTTATGAGATGACAAGAGAAGTTCCCATACAACTATGTTACATACATAACAAATTCCATCAAAATTTATGGTTTCTATTAAAATTAATGAAAAATAAAACATGGATGATATATATATGTGTGTGTGTGTGTGTGTGTGTTTTGGTAAGGACTTGTTAAGAACCCGAATAGTTCTACAAATATAATCACCACAAATATTGAATACACAATAGATCCACAAAGCAAGATAGAAGAAACCACATGTTATTATTACCAAACCCTTGAGGAAGGGAAACACCATACAATGGATCCTATTATGGAAGGTATCCTCTCTTGCTCACTTGCCTCTTCCAGGGGGAATCCTCCTATTGAGCTACATCTCACAATACAATATTTATCTTCCTATCCCATTACATTGCTTGAACCTCTTTATAGTGCTACCATCACCAAGAAAATTCTAGAGGAGGAATCTTCTAGAAGTAGAACCTTCTAAGAAGTCCTCTTACATTTATTATATCTAACTACCCATTTATTATATCTAACTACCATAGTGGGCCTTCTTTAATAATATAGTGGACCTAGTCCCTTACATTGAATGGCCTCCACTATTATCACTATGAGCCCTCTGGGCCCCCACTACTACCTCTCTAGCTACCTAACAATATGGCAAATTACTTAGCCACTAGGAAATTACCAGCTCATTTGTCGCCTCATGAAAAGCGTCGAA
This sequence comes from Picea mariana, assembly GCA_032191745.1. Lineage (NCBI taxonomy): Eukaryota > Viridiplantae > Streptophyta > Pinopsida > Pinales > Pinaceae > Picea > Picea mariana. The sequence goes on along the minus strand of JASDQU010030038.1, from coordinate 20,940 downwards.
TTATAACACAAAGTGCTAACTACTGATGGGTTGGTCATTGCCTTTTCCGTACTGGGCCAGATTTGATCATTCGTAGATGTGTCTGGGAAGATGAGATAGAAGAAATCCTATTAATTTGTCACAATGGACCATGTGGTGGAAATGTTTTCGATAAACGTACAACATACAAGGTTTTACATTCAGGCTACTATTGGCCTAACATTTTTAAGGATCCTGCTAAATATTTAAGAAGTTGCAATAATTGTCAGAGGATAGAAAAACCCACATCGTTTGATGAAATGCCTTTATATACCTAGGTTATGATCGAACCTTTTGATAAATGGGCCCTTGATTTTGTAGGACCAATTTCCCCCATGTCTCATAAGAAGAACTATATTCTTGTTTGCACATATTATGTCACTAAGTGGGTAGAGGCAAAGTACTTGTTTAGGGCTACTAAAAAATCCATTGTTGAGTTTATTTATGAAGATATTTTTTCCCACTTTCGTGTTCCTCGTGAGATTGTCATCGACCACAGTACACAATATACTTCTAATTTGATGAAGGAATTGATAGAAAAGTAAGGGATAAAACATTGTAAGTCCTTTCCATACCACCCACAAGATAATGCCCAAGTGGAATCAACAAACAAAGTACTGGAAACTATCTTGACCAAAAATTTTCAACTACACCATAGAGATTGGGCTGATAGACTTCCAGAGGCTTTATGGGAATATCGTACCACATGGAGAAACACTATTTTACATGCCCCATACAAATTGGTTTATGGAAAAAAAAAAAATACTCTTACCTATTGAATTCCAAGTAAGAACCTTTCGTATTGTTGCACAATTGGGATTAGATTTAGATGGGGCACAAAAACAATGAGTCCTACAATTGAATGAATTAGATGAAATTAAATAGGATGCCATCCAAAGGACAATCTTAGTTCAAAACCAGTGAATCAAATGGCATGATAAATTCATTAAAAAAAATCAATTTCAACCTGGATATTGGGCTCTATTGTTTGATTCAAGGTTTAAAACCTTTAAAGGAAAACTTACCACTGGTGGTTATGTCCTTATGAAATGGTTACCATGTTTGATAATGGGGTTGTAAAAATAAAAGCAATTGATGATGAACATGCCTCTTTTGTAGTGAATGGGCATAGACTAAAACTTTATCATAAGAATGTTTCTAAAGAAGACTTTATACAAGTCATGTCAGTTGGCAAGGCACTGGCCTTAGTGGATGGAGAAGTTTCTTCTCCTTCTCCCTGTTCTTTAAATATGTTGATTTCTATTGTATATATGTAAATATTTTAGAGTGTGGTTTTTGACAGGAGGTTTTAGAAATTTTGCAGGTATTCATTTACAAATGGACACTTTCAAGGAAGCTAAGAAAAAGGGGAGCATTTTACTTCAAAAGAGCATGTTATTATGTTGATACTGAGAGGGGGGTGAATCAGTATCAAGTACAATTTAAAAACCTTTTTCAACTTATACTTAAACCATTCAATTATATCCAATGAGCAATGAACAATAGTATAAGAGTTACACCAATACACCACAATACACTATGCACAATATA
>JASDQU010030038.1:7741-19271 GCA_032191745.1 Picea mariana | reverse complement strand
GTAAGAAAACTGCCTGTCCTTAAACAAGAAATCTTACATACAGATGCATAACCAGAGAACTAGAGTATCTGTTAAAACTTTACAAATGGGAGCTTCGCTCTACCATCCCCTACAAAAATGGCGAAAATGCCTACATATACTTAAAACAACAACAACAACAAAAATGAGACACTTCACTAAAATCATTGCATCTGCATGGCTTTTGGCAGTCTGCCCATGCAGACTCAGGACGATCATGCACCTATGACAGATGCCATCAGATTTCAGACTGTCCTTCTGCAGGTGAGTTGACATGAATTAGTCATTTGTCAGACCTTCCTTTTATGGTGAAGTTGATGTTCAGCCACCGAAAACTTCCGCAATAACTTCTTTTTGGAATCGGGGATGGCCTCGGTCAATTCTGTCTTCTGTGGCGGTCTCCTAATTGTGCCACCTGGACCAACCGAACGGTCTCTCGTTGGATGTTGCTTCACTGGACTACTGCGAGGGACCCCTACGGTGGATGTGGACAAGGGTGATGGTGAATGAACGGAAGTGGTGACATCGGATGAGGAATATCACGGGGTATGGACAGGACACAGGTGGAAACAACATGGAGCATCGGGGGACAAGTGGATTGTGGAAGGTGCTGAGGTGGAGGTGACTAGGGGGGGAAGACACATGGCAGAAGGTGAGAGGAAGATGAGGTAGGAAGGGGCCATGCGGATGGATGTGGCTGAATATGCGGGCTTGACACCTGGGAGAGCGGAGTGCGCATTTCTGAGCAACTTGGAAGGGAAAAGGTCAAATGTCAGAAGGCAAGAAGGGGGCGAAGAGGAAAGGGATATATCATGAGGGTGAGTGGACAGACAGATGTCAACAGACGAGGGGGTGACATGATGAGAGGATACCCCACATTGATTAAAGGTAGAACGACTGAGAAGGGTTGGAATCGCCTGAGTGCCATTGATCCGGGTGCATTGATCTTAGCCGCTGAGAAGGTACACGCCCGATTCCGGACCCTTCTCAGTCGTTCTACCTTTAATCAATGTGGGGTATCCTCTCATCATGTCACNATCTCTGTCGCCCAGATCTTCTTGTTGCTTATCCACAGGCGCGTTTGCACCCCAAACTTAGGGTAAGTGGGTTTTCACCCGCTTCTTCACACTTTCCTCCTTCCTTACAAGAAATGTCGCTAACAGACCCTTTCAGTGTTCGACCTCTCAGCTATGTCTAAAAACTCTATATATACTGGAACTCTCTCTCAGACCAGGGACACATAATGATATCATCACCATTTTGAATTTGCCTCTGTAAATCGTTTTTTGTTGTTAATATAAGCTCATGCATTGATCATAATTGTCTATTAAACGTGAGTAGTACCACGACTACCTAGGGGGCCCACCAGTGGTCTGTGTGTCTTTTTTATTTGTTGTATCTTCATATTTGTGCATATAACTCTTGTGTGTAGGTTGCTTACTGAAATTTTGTTTTCTATATGACTTACCGATTCCTCGTAGTTGTCTATACCTAAATATTTAATTGCACATACTCTGACATCTAAAATATCTTATGCAGGTTGTATTTTACTAACGTGTGTATGCTCATAGTCATCTAATTTTGCAGTTATATACAAGCTTTATTTTCTCATTTTATAAATTGTAGGTTACTTTTCAGCTTTATTTTCTCATTTTATAAACTGTAGGTTACATTAAAAATATGAAATTCATCATCATTGTGGATAGTGGTAGCACCCATAATTTTATTCATCATTTCATTTCCAAAGAAGTCAATTGTTACATTTGTGCCATCAATAATTTTCAAATCATGATTTCCAATGAAGGTTCCATGAAATGTGGGGGATGTTATGAAAATGTGTGGCTCCAAATTGGTCAGTATCACCTGAAATCCCATATGTTTTTTATATATATGGGTGGTTTTGACATTGTGGTTGGTTTCAAATGGTTATGCACTCTTAGACCCATTCTCATGTATTTTAAGGAATTAACCTTGCAATTCCAACAGGAGGGACAACAATATAAGTTCCAAGGCATCACAATAGGCTCCCCTAAGATCACCAGTTCCCATCACATGGAAAATATCCTCAAAAAGGGTCATTCTGGAATTATTTCCCAACTCCACTTCATTCAATATGTTGAGACACTCTTTGTGCATCCTGACCTCCAATCTATCATCTCCTGCCACCAAGTTGTTTTTACCACTCCCAAGGAACTTCCCCCTTCCCTTGGCGTCCATGATCACTCCATTCCTCTCATACCAGGAAGTCTTCCTCCTAGTTGTTATCATTCTAGGAGTCTCTTTAGGTTGTATATCAAGAGAGCCTGGTAACTTTATCAGAATGTTTAAAGATGTATTTTAAAGTTGGATCAAAGATGAACAACTCACACTCATTCCTTCACACAAGGAAATTTGAACATATCTAGACAGAATAAGGCCTTCAAGAGTTATTGATCTGAGGGTTTATATAATTCAAGTGGATGGAGAATGCTAACTATACCAACATCATTACATATATTGACAACACATGTAAAAGTTCATATATGACCAACAAGGGAGCTTGTGATCCTTTGTTTATCAATGCAGAGATAATATGACAATCATCAATCATTAAATATCAAAGAACAAAATATGTAATTCAAACAACAAGTAAAGAATAAGAAAGGGAGACAGGGATATGGGCAATATCAATGAAAGAGACTTATCATTCCAGAATATATAATCAAGTTTTTACATCAAAGAGTACAAAAGAGTCTTCAATCTCGTACCCTTTACAAAGCTGCCTCAATGGGCTTAAATAAGTTTTTCAATGTTGAATAAGATCCTAAAAAAAATAATCGGAAAGACACCTATCAAATAAAATATAAACAGATGCATAATGATAGGATAAGATCCTATTCTTAAGGGATAGGTATCCCGTTCGAATTCCCAAAACTTAGCTCCTCCTGAGATACCTCATGGCTGTAGAAAATCTTTACTGCATCTTAGCTGACACCTGGAGTCATGATTCATCCTTTGATCACTGAAAATTAGGTCAATATTTGACCAAACTGTTACACGCAGAAGACTGGTGAGTTGGTAGCACACTGCATAGAGAAAACACAGTCTACGCTACAAACTCATGTAGCTGCATGTTTTTTACGAAATCTTCAAAATTAATTGAAAAATGTTTTTGCAAATGGAGAACATGTCTCAAAAAAACACATATCACTGCCAATCACTAATCCCGTTGAGACTAATCGGCCTTCATATCAATAACCCTACCATACATGTCTCTTTTAAGGTAGTTTCCATGCTTTCATTAAGCTTCAAAACATTGATCAGTAGTCACACAGAACCTACAATGCAACGCAAAAGCAATATATTCATTGTTTTTTTTTTAAAGCAGGATGGAAACAACAACAATAGTTAAACAACACAACTTGACGATGAACACCACGCACGTAGATCATGGAACCGAAAACAATGTCTTATATGCTAGCACGTTAGGAAACTGGATGAAACATGCGAAAATTAATAGACAGATAAAAATGACTACCCACTCGACAGAAGCAATACATCATATACAAGCTAAAGGACAAGATCAACCACCCGACACAATGGCTTCAACGACCATTAACTAGAAACCTCTATGGTGCGCAAACCAATGCATTGAAGCATTACAGAATCAAGTACCAACATCAATCACAATGAACAACGCCCACATCGGGAAATAATGAATCTGGCCAGGTTCTCATTCACCTCTATCCATCGAGGCGCACAATGATCCTCTCATCAGGTATCATTCCATCACAAGACGATAGGCGTGACGGTAACTTTGAAGCAACATACACATCTAGACCAACACGCTAGGAGACTGAATTAACTGTTGAAACACAAGATGACTAACCCAAGCACCCAATCAACAAGTCAACAAGATGTGAGGAGTTTGGAAAACTAAGACATTCATACAACACATTAAATTATTTGCATAACAAATTCTATTGCAATATAAATCACTCTGTGCACATTAAAATAGTTATTATTAATACCAATAGCTCATTGTAAATAATTTCCAATTCCAATATTGGATGAGTAATTTTAAAGGGAGGAATTCGTTATCTTTTCAACTAAAACAAATAGGAAACATGCATTTTAAAACAATATAAAACATGTTTTTAAAAATACAATACTATCTTCTAATCAGAAACAATAATATGGTACATGTCCTCTAAAAAAATATATAAACGCTATCAATCGTTGTCAATATGCAATCATGTGGTGATGAGTAAAGTCGTCGTCGACATACTTATCTAGATGCTATTAATAAAATATCCTATCGCTATGCTATTAACATGCTATAAATAAAATTGTTGTCCTTTAAACCACAATCGATTTTAACAATCAACTGTAACGTTGTCCTTTACACGGGATTAATAATATAAAGGAATTTAACAAAGGTTAAATATATATCTTGTAGTCAAGAATAATGGTAAATCGTTGTCTAATCACTACAGGATATCGTCGTCAATCAATCATTAAAACCAAGGGAGATCGTTGTCATACAAAATATAAAAAGCAGTAACTACAACCAACCAAATACACAGTCAAAATGCAGTTGTTACACAATCTCTATGCAACAATCAATTCGATGTCATTCTCAAAATCGTTGCCAGACATGAATTCGCTATCATATAGCTACATAGCATACAATTCATTGTCCAGTTTAGGTTTATTCTCTTACCAGTTAAAATCGTGACGTGCCCTTCAGGATGCACTACGTGCTCCAAAGGTGCCACTCGCCTCTTTTGTTTTCCTTGTACAACTTGACCTTCAATATGCACTACATGCTCCAAGGATGCCACTTGCATCTTTCTGTTTTATTTACGCGATGTTCTCTTCAGGACGCACTATGTGCTCTAAGGGTGGCACTCTCCTATTGAAGGACTTGGTAGACATCAAAAACCCATTGAGTCAATACTTCGTCAGGTGATCTTGTGGGAGAATAAGGGCCTCTAAGGAATAAGGCCTCTATGTTATTGCGTGCCCCTTAGAATCATCGTGAGCGACTATTGCAGTCTACCCTCATGGCATCGTGGGTCTTCTTGAACTAGGTAATCGTTAACCTACAGTTTGAGCCACAGCGGGAGTGCTAGTAGGTTGTGGCAGGGATTCTCCCACACCTCTATCTCAAAGCATCTAGTTGTCATGCATGACCCCTCCACTCCACATGTTAGTCACATGTTAGTCTGGTCAACAAGCTATCGTCATCCTGCATCATCAACGAATCATGTCAGCAATAATAATCAATCATCATAACATATAATCATATGTACATATGTCATATCAACAACAATCAAACCCCAATAGTCCACTCCTTGACTCGATACTGAGTCCAAGGGGTTTCATCGATGCATCTGCATCCTCAAGGTACAAAGTCCTGCACACTCAAGAGAACCTAGTCAATAGCACCTGTCTATGCCATTACAACAAAATAACATATCATCATATCCATAATTCCTCATAATAATAATCAAATGTCCAATAGTATAATAATCTGGATCACTTGCAAGCAATTGTCCTCAAAAAATAATTTTTCTTAGTGCGTGCAAGAGAGGTATGTTACATACACCCCCTCTTGGTCTAAACTTCATCCCAAAGTTTCACAGTATATAAGTGCCAAAATAAAGTGTATCACAATATCATAAGTCTATCTATCAAAAAAAATGGAAACTGTTGGTGCATATCATATGCGTCCTCCCAGGTCGCCGAGTGCGGACTATAGTTGTCCCACTGGACCTTGACCCAATCTACTGTTCGACATCGTAGCCGTCGAATGTGATGGTCCAGGATGTGGATTGGATCCACCATGAGCGCAACCTCGTCAGATACCTACAAGGAACTCATGTCAATAACATGGGTAGGATCACTAATATAATGTCTCAAAATAGATATGTGAAAAACATCGTGCATACGCCCCAAAGAATCAGGAAAGTCTAGTCGATAGGCCATAGGCCCCTTCTTTTAAATAATCTTGAAAGGTCCCATGAACCTAGGAGAGAGTTTAGAACCTTTTCCAAACTTGATCAAACTCTTATGTGGTTTCACCCACAAGAAGACTCGTTCACCAACTTCGTAACTACGATCGACACAGTGCACATTGACATAATTCTTATGTCGATCCTGCGCTTCCTTGATCCTTTGTCATTTTTTTCATTTGATCTTCCATTTCTTGGATCGCTTCTGGCCTCACCAGGACCCTATCCTCAAGTCGATCCCAACTCAAAGGCTTCCGACAAGGTCACCCGTAAAGAAACTCGAAAGGTGCCATGTTAATGGTGCTTTTATAACTGTTGTTATATGTGAATTCCACCAGTGGAAATAATTATTCCCAACGCTTCTATTGGTCCATCACATACATACGCAACACGTCCTCCAAGATTTGGTTTGTTCGTTCGGTCTGCCCATATGTCTTCGGGTGATGTGCAGTACTAAAGTTAAGTTTGGTTCTCAATGGTTCTTGGAAACTAGTTAAAAATCGTCCAGTAAACACCAATCCTCGATCAGATATAATCCTCTTAGGCATGCCATGCAACCTCACAATGTCACTGATGAAAACTATATCTATTTCAGGTTCCTGATATGTCATACATACAAGAAGAAAATGAGCACTCTTTGTTAGAGTGTCAACTACCATAAAAATCGAGTCATATCTCCTTGTCGTTTGTGGCAATCCAACAATGAAATCCATCGAAATGACCTCCCATTTCGATTCCAAAATAGCATGTGGTTGTAGTAATCCGGTTGGATGTTTATGTTCAACCTTGACCTGCTGACATTCTAGACATCTGGCCACGTAGTTGACTATGTCTGCCTTTATTCCTTTCCAGAAGAATAAGGGTTTAAGATTTTCCCTCATATTCGTGATGCCCAGGTGATCCATGTACACTTCTCTGTGAGCCTCATTTAGGATCAAATTCTTCAACTCGTTGTTCAGTGGTATGTAAATTCATTTTTTAAATATTAATAATCCGTCGTCGTCCAATGCAAATCCTTCAAATCTTGGTACCATCATTGTGTTTTGTTTGATAAAATCCTTGACCTCTTTGTACTAGTCATCGTCACACTATAAAGTTATAATATTTTCACATAGAATTGTCTGAAGAGGCATCACCAAAAATATGCGCAGTCTCCGACTCAACGCATCATCCATTCACTATTCCCTTTATGTAAGTAATCTCTAAATCGTACTCGCTAAGCAATTTCGACCAACGTCGGTGTCGCATGTTTAAGTAGCTTTGCGTAAAGATGTGTTGTAGTCCATAGTGGTCTGTTTTTAGTTCTAATTTCCATCCAATAAGGTAGTGTCTCCAAACTCTCAAGGCATAAACAATGGCTAACAAATCCAAATCATGCGTCACATAGTTCTCCTCATGCCTTCTCAACTTTCTCGAGATGTAAGTGAACACTTGACCATATTGCATCAAGACACCACCTAAGCCTTCCTTGGATGCATCAGTGCATACCAAGAAGTCTACATCCATGTCAAGGACCTTCAGTATTAGTGCCATTTCCAACGACTCCTTGAGCCTCTGAAATTTCTCCACGCATTTCTCGGTCCTAACAAACTTCTTTCTCTTCTTCTGCAATTCTGTAATCGGATTTGCTATCTTTGAGAAATCATCGAAAAATTGTCGATAGTATCCCACTAAACCCATGAAACTACTCACTTATGGGACATTCGTCGGCGCAGGCCATTCCATAATAGCCTCTACCTTTACTATATCCACAGTGATACCTTCGTCGAAGATGACATGCCCTAAGTAGTGAATCTTCAATTGATAAAATGAACATTTAGACAATTTACCATACAATTTGTTGTCTCGCAAACACTGTAGTACCAAGCGTAAGTGCTCGTCATGCTCCTCCATCGTCCAAGAGTAAATCAAAATATCGTCAATGAATACTTGGAAAAACTTGTCCAAGTAGTCGCGGAACACCCCGTTCATCAAACTCATAAATACCCCTGGGGCGTTTTTCAGTCCAAACGGTAAAACAATAAACTCGTAATGTCCAAACATTGTCTTAAAGGTGGTCTTAGGGACATCATCCTCCTTGATCCTTAACTAGTGATACCCTGATCTCAAGTCGATCTTTGAAAACATCATCGCACCCTTCATCTGATCAAACAAATCATCAATCCTTGGCAACAGATATTGATTCTTGATCGTTGCCTTGTTCAATTGATGGTAGTCAATGTAGAGTCTCCACAACCCATCTTTCTTTAGTATGAAAATAACAGGTGCACCCCACAGTGACACACTTGGATGTATAAGTCTCAGGTCCAAAAACTCCTTCAGTTTCATTCTCAACCCCTGTAACTCTGCGGTCGACATCCAATAAGGCATTCTCGCTATCAATTTAGTCCTCGGTTTTAGGTCTATGGTAAATTCCAATTCCCTCTCCGGCAACATCCCAGGTAACTCCTTCAGGAATATGTCCTCAAACTCTAGACCTTTTGCTACTCCCTTATCGTTTAACGCAAGGATCGCATAAATCTTACATCCCTTGCACATGCTCTTCCGTAGCTACATGGAAGTGATGAACCTTAGGGAAACTCCCTAGTTCCGACCTACAATCACGTGTCTTTGTCCCTCATCATTGGCCAAGCTAAATCATTTTGTCTTATAGTTGAGTATCGCCTCATGCGATTTCAACCAGTCCATATCGATCACGACATCATAAGATCCCAAGATCGTGATGTACAGGTTGCCCCTGGTGACAAAATCTCCCAGGTTAAGGCTACAACCCATAACCTTCCCTCCAACCTTTTGTTTGGCTTCGGAAGCCATCTCTACAAAGATAAACTCATCATGTTCAACTACCTCTACCTTAATTATTTTTAGCGTTGCACTAGAAATGAAACTCTCATTAGCATCGGGCTCTATCAAAATACTAAGGGTCTGGTCAATGATGGTACCTGACGTCTCGAGCACAGTCAACTGGTGCTCTTCCTGGCAGTTATTCACCGGTGCATGGATCTGATGGGCCTTGCCCAAATCTCCCACAGTAGCGGGTTCGGTTGGTCCAGATGCTCTAGTCCTCTCCACAGGGCAGTCGCGCTAGTAGTTTGGCTCCCCACATGTCCAACACTCCTTCTTCAGTCTAGTACTCCTAGTACCCAAAGTAGAAGCTGACGACCCACTGGCCTGGAATCCTGGTCTGTTCTGCTGAACAGGCCTAAACTTTTGTTGTTGCGGTCGACGCTACTACTGGTGATGTGGTCATCGGTAATTAGTCCATTGTTGAGGTGTTGGTCATCGAGGGGTAGTGAAAGTTTATCCTCTATGGAAGCCACGATATCCTAGTGAATTAATAGTGGGTGTCTAATGTTGTTTCACACTAGATGACACCTGCCCAGCTGGTCTCGCTGGATTCCTACTCTGATCCCCGCTAATAAGATCCTCCTATGCTATGAGGGCCTTTTCGATGGCATCATGCAAGGTTTGAGGCATCATAATCCTAAAATTTTCACAAGTGCTAACATTAAGGCCAAACAAGAACCTGTTGACCTTAATTTGCTCGGTATTCAGGTGCGGAGCATACCAAAGAAACTCCATAAAACGGGCCTCGTACTCGAGTACTGTACAACCGCCCTATTGCAAGGCATTGAATATGTTGAGCTGATGCTCAATGAATTCATCTGATAGATACCTCTTTCGGAATTGTTCCTTGAAAAATTCCCTTAACACGTCTTCGATGACCATGTTCAATTGTGGTAGGAGCATCTTCCACCATAGAAGAGCACTCCCCTTCAGTTTAAATACTGCCATGCGGACCTTCATGTTGGAGGTATAGTCACGAAGTGAAAAGAACATCACCATATTCTCCAACCATGCCTTGGCATCTATGTCGTCTAGGGCACCAAAGAACTCGAGAAACAAAACCTTCTCAAGTTCACGGTGAATGCTACCAGTACCGATCAAAGTGTGCGGTGGAACCTCAGGGGGTGTCAGCGCCCTGGCCTCATCTCTGTCCAAACGGTTTATTAGTGACTCAAACATCTGTTGAAAGGACCTCATCAGCCCAACCACATCACCCATAGCTATTTATTATTGCCCGACAACCTGTTTGTCTCCTTGGGGGTTAGACCCCTCAGGCATGGAAGCTACTGGGGGTGTCACACCTCCTACCCTAGCACCCTATCGTCTGCCTCCGTAGCATCCTATAACCATGATTACCTGAACAAATACAAATCAATTAATTAGCAACCTCATAATCAACAATCAAATCAACGAAAGCCATAGTGATCCCAAGTCGCGGGTCGAACCGACTCTGATACCATATCTAACATCCCCATCGTTACGACTACATGCGACGCAATGAAAAAGAAATATATTCATTGTTTTTTTTTTTTTAAAGAGGGACGGAAAAAACGACAACAGTTAAACAACACATCTTGACGATGAACACCACGCACGTAGATCATGGAACCGAAAACAACGTCTCAGATACTAGCACATTGGGCAACTAGATGAAACATGAGAAAATTAATAGACAGATAAAAACCACTACCCACCCGACACAAGAAAGACAATGCCTACAAGATAAAGGACAACATCAACCACCCAACACAATGGATTCGACGACCAATAACTAGAAACCTCTACAGCGCGTAAACCAACGCATTGAGGCATTACACAATCAAGTACCAACATCAATCAAAATGAACAACGCCCACATCGGAAAGCACAGACTCCGGCCAGGTTATCATTCGGCTCTATCCATCGGGGAGCACAATGATCTCGTCATCAGGAATCATGTCGTCACAAGGCGATAGGCATGATGATAACCCTAACGCAACATACACATCTATACCAATAACCCAATAAGATTCAATGCGCTAGGATACCAAATTAACTATCGAAACACAAGACAACTAACCCAAGCACCCAATCGACAAGTCAAAGGGATGCGAGGAATCTGGATGACTAAGAAATTCATACAATGCATTAAATTCTTTGCGTAACAAATTCTATTGCAATATACATCACTCTATGCACATTAAAATAGTTATTATCAATACCAATAGCTCATTCTAAATATTTTCCAATTCCAATATTAGATGAGTAATTTCCAAGGGAAAAATTCGCTATCTTTTCAACTGAAACAAATAGGAAAAATGCTTTTAAAATAGTATAAAACATGTTTTTAAAACTGCAATGCTATCTTCTAATCATAAACAATAATATGGGACATGTCCTCTAAAACAATGTATAAACGCTATCAATCGTTGTCAATATGCTATCATGTGGCGATGAGTAAAGTCGTCGTCGACATACTTATCTAGATGCTATTAATAAAATATCCATTAATAAAATATGCTATCACTATGCTATCAACATGCTATAAATAAAATCGTTGTCCTTTAAACCACAATTGATTTTAGCAATCAACTGTAACGTTGTCCTTTACACAGGATTAACAATATAAAGGAATTTAAAAAAGGTTAAATATATATCTTGCAGTCAACAATAATGGTAAATCATTGTCC
>JASDQU010030037.1:352761-387433 GCA_032191745.1 Picea mariana | reverse complement strand
TTTAATGGTGCTCTGAGTTGCTTTATGCACCCTTTCTTTCGCCACACACAATGAAATTTGAACTAAAAGACCATTGCCTTCTTAGCCTTTATCCTCTCAAAGTTTTAATCAACAAGTCATTTACTTCTTTCACTTTCAATAAATTGACTCCATGGCCCAAGGTTCTATATTTCCTTGCCAGCAAAACCAGAAATACCCCACAAACACATCAATCTAGATAGTGATTCAAAGTTATTATCTATTAGAGACTAAGTCTCAAAGGGAGAGCCCTCTCTAGGTTGGAAAGGATAGTTTATAGCCTTAAAGTTAGTTTGCAGGTTACCTTTTTCATTTGTTTTCTCAGCCAAATGAATTTAAAGAGTGCTAACATATTGGCGTCATTGTCGGGGACGAAATTTATTAAAAAATTCCCTGGGAGAATAACTAAAGATGTAATTTTGACCCCTGAGGGTAACAATGGGTTAGACGTCTATATTGGTTGAAACCTTTACCCTAATGAATCCAATAAATAATACTAGTAGCATAGAATAATGAATCAAAAATCCTAGCTCCAATGAAAGTTTATACCAGAGCCAACCCTGATCCAGACCCTGTAGGGCCCATGCCCAATCCTGAGAAAATTCTTCACAGAGAAAAGTAACAGGTACCAGACATGTTCTATTACCTAGACATAAACATATCCTTACCCAAGAACGTAGTACAAAGCATCAATGACCTTGATTTCAATACATTGTTCGAACAAACCCTGTTCAAGTCTAAATCAGAAACCTACTTGGATGAGATAGTATTCGATGAGAAGAGGTTTAAATATTTTATACCATACAAAACCCCGTGAGCTACTATAATCCCCGCTCACATCATCCAGCCAGTTCCAAACCCCCCTAGAGTTATGGACGCTAGATTAACCCCTCTTGCCTTACCAACCCAACTACATGATTTTCCCAAAAACTATAATCATAGGATCAAGCTATATGATGCCGAAGGAAATGCCTCTACCCCAAAACACTTGGATTGGTTTAATGCTTTTTTGACCTAGAGGAGGTCGATCATGAGGATGTGAAAATAATATTGTTCACACAGATTCTTTCAGGGGAGGTTGGAAGTGGTTTAAGTCCCTTCAAGAAGTGAGCATCCCTGATTTCGCAATGTTCGAAACATCATTTCTTGCCAGATGGGGAGACAAAAAGAATCTACTGCAACTTCTAACTCAGTATAACAATATAAAAATATCATCAAAGGAAATGGTACAAGATTTTTTGGCCAGATTCATGAAGTTATAAAACTCAATTCCCACATAGGTCAAACTGCCTCCTGGAGCTACTCAACTTCGATACGCTAATTCCTTTGAAAGTGATTTCACCTTGCTTCTAAGAGAAATAAGGTCTAATAGCTTAGATGTTATGATGAGCGATGCAATTGAAGTTGAATTAAATCTGATGGCTTTGGGAAAAATCAAACAAAATTTCGACATAAATGGGAAGAAGCCCCAAGGGGACGCACAACCCTCTACGATTCAGACGAAAATTTCGACTTGATGATGAAGACCATGGAGAAGATTATGGAAAGGATTTCCATGGATAACAAACCCACCACAATGGAGCAAAATGATTTCCATCCTAGAAATCAAAACTTTAGAAGGGCTCCAGTCTCGCAGATCAGGCAAAGGGACCAGAGAGAGAAAGGCGATCAAGAGATAAGGACTCTTATCCAAAACAACTACACAAATGAGGACTTTGATGTGAGGCCTCTTAACAAATGGAGAACATGATCAATTCATGGATGCAAATGATGGTTTTTTGTTGGAGAAGGATGATGCATTGTTTTCAGAAACAGAGGAGTTCAAAAAGGGATATCACAATGTAATCATGCAATTTCAAAAACAATATAACCTCAGGAGTATAAATACGTCTGCAGAGCCACCGCAGACAAGTCCCACAAAAGAATCTTAGGTGAATACTCCTTCTCCAGGCCAACCAAATAAATATAATCTAGCAAGGGACGCGACGGAGAAAGGAAAATAAAAGCAAGAATCCCTAAATAAAGTTCCTGAGGTAAGTAAGGAAACACACATCAAAGAGGTAGATAAAGCTTCCCCCCCCTTTTAATTTTGAGAATGAAATGGACAAAATCAAAATATATGTTCCTTTCAACGAACTAATCAAGAATGGAGAATATAGGAACAATATCATTAAGATGTTAAAAATGGAAGAGGCTCCCGACACCCTAAACATCCAAGATGACCACCCTACCATCTTATTTGGTCTGCGCATAGAAGAAACTGGCGATACTGAGGACATCCCTCTTTTCTATGTTAGTCTCAAAATTCACGACATGACTTTTCATAACATCAAGTTGGATTTAGGCACGTTGCATAATCTCATGCCAAAGGTGTTCATGGATGATTTAGGCCTAGATGTCACTAGACCTTATAAAGATGTTTTCTCCTTCGACTCAAGAAAGGTGAAATGTTTAGGTTTGATCAAAGACTTGGTTGTGCCATTATCTCAAATTTCATCAAAGAATCTGTTCATGGATGTGATGGTTGCCGACATTCCCCCAAAATTCGATATGTTGTTATCCATATCTTGGGCCGCTAAATTAAAGGGAACTTTGCAAATGGACATGTATTATGCCACCATCCCAGTTTTCATCCAAGAAAGAAGATTGTACAGAGAGGTGTTGCTCAAGTACATGGTGAGTAGTAAAACACACCTGAACAATCATCCTATCTACTCTGTCGACACCGAAATTGGATCCTCTATTTTTTATAATGACTTATGTTTTGAAGAGGGGTAGCCAACAACTGTCATGACTATCGAAGATAAGGTTGTGCATCAAGAAGAGGAGTGCACAGATCAGAGAAATTGTGCAGAAAATGAAATGTGGAATATGATCTTCAACGGAGCTGTCAGGAAGGAGATGGAGCCAGTGTATGGATCAACCCTTCCAAAGTGGTCACGAAGCTCTAATCTTATAAGCTCAATTTTTATTGTACAAATAACATGGCTGAGTATGAAGCACTAATTTTGGGTTTGAGAACTTTAAAGGAATTGGGTGCTAGGAGGATAGCGGTGTGTGGAGACTTTGAGCTCATCATAAATCAGGTAAAGGGAATATACCAATCCAAGCATCCTAGACTAAGAGCATATATAAATCTAGTGTTGGACCTCCTTGAAGAGTTCTCAGAGTATAATCTGTCAGTGACCCCCAGGGGGAAAAATCAAATTGCAGATGCCCTGGACACCTCAGCTTCAGTGTTTAAAATTTCCATTTTTCCCAATAGGAAGTATGATATTGAATTCAAACACAGGCTAGGAGTGCCCGATAACATCAAATATTGGCAAGTTTTTGAAGATGCGAAATATGTGGAGAGGTTCCTCCAAATGAGCGACGACTTCGCTAACGCGAATATTGATGATGAGTATTGTTGCAAAGAGGATGAAGATGAAGTTTTACGTGGTAATGATGACCCCTTTCAAAAACAGATAGCTGGAAGAAATATAGTGCAGCTAAAACACAACATCATCCCCAAAGGATCGGTTCCATTAGAAAAGTGGTTTGATGAAAATAATGTAGCCAGAAATCCCAAAATCACTTTGAATGATGAAGATATTGAGGATTGCAACATAGAGACTCAAGAGAACCCTAATATAATCATATTGTCAAATACACTCAGTCCATATATCAAGCGGAGATATATCAACCTCATGAAAGATTTCCCTGACGTTTTTGCATAGAGTTATGCAGACTTTAAATTCCATGACTCTAGAGTAATTAAGCATGTTATTCCCATCAAGGAAGACCAAAAACCTTTCCAGAAAAAGCTAAGATGAATCAACGCCATGCTACTTCCTCTGATTGAAAAGGAGGTAAAGAAAATATTTGATGCCAAAATTATTGTTTCTTTGAGATTTTCAAAATGGTTGTCCAACCTTGTGCCTGTAAGGAAGAAGAGCGACGAAATAAGGTTATGCGTGGATTTTTGGAGCCTAAATAGAGTGTCCCTCAAAGACAACTAACCCCTTCATAAGATTGACTACATCCTGCAGAAGGTAGTTGGATCCCAGAAAATGTCAATGTTGGACGGTTTTCTGGTTACAATCAGATCATGGTACACCCAGATGACCAACAGAAGACAACCTTTACGACACCGTGGGGTACGTTTATGTATGTAAATATTCCTTTCGGGCTTATTAACATTGGATAAGCTTTCCACAGGTTCATGGATATAGAATTTGCAGAGGATAAAGACAATTTTATCGTGATTTAATTGGATGAAATCACATTATTTTTTTATTCATACGAACAACATCTTGATCATCTGAGGAAGGTTTTCCATAAAAGAAGAAAGTTCAGCATCTCAATAAATCCAAAAATATCAAATTTTGGGATGCAAGAAGGAAAGTTGTTGGGACACATCATCTCAAAGGCAGGTGTAAAGATAAACCCTAGCAGGGTGGAAGGGATTCTAAATATCAACACCCCTAGAAGCAAGAAAGAGGTGCAATCTTTCCTGGGAAAGGTGAATTTTCTGAGGAGGTTCATTCCAAATTTAGCTGAGATTATAAAGCACATCACAAGTATGTTCAGGAAAGGTAACGAGATAAAATGGACCCCCGAGGCCAGAAAGTCATTTGAGGACATCAAGGTGGCATTGACCAAAGCTCCAGTGTTAGCTATCCCAGATTTCACAAGGGAATTTATATTATTTTCCTTCACCTCAAAACACACCATCGTTGGCGTCTTGTTACAGAAGGATGAGAAGAATTTTGAAAAGTCGATAGCCTATTTTAGAAGGACATTGAGAGACTCCCCACTAAGGTATGATATTATGGAAAAACAAGTGTATGCCTTGATGAAGGCCCTCAAATAATTCAGGACATATATACTGCATTCCTGCATCATTGATTGTATGCCTAGCACTTCCATCAAGGATATCCTGACTCGGCCTGATCCTGAAGGTAGAAGAGGTAAATGGATTGTGTTCATGTTGGAATATGACCTCGAAATCAATCCCACAAAGATGATTAAAGATTAGGGGATGGAGAAATTAATGGCGCAGTCAAATTGCAATGTTTTGGGAATAAATTTCATCGTTGATCTGTTGAAGAATTCATAAGAGGAAACAGTCTTGCAAGTATCTTAAAAATTCATTGACTCACCTTGGTACGCTGAAATTATTTATGTGTTAAGAAATTTGCATGCTCCTCCAGGGTTGTAAAAAACCAAGGCCAAGTTTTTTAAGTTAAAAGCGGCTAAGTTTTGCATCCTAAACGATTCTCTATATTGGAAGGACCCAGGGGGGATATTTTTGAATTGTTTGTTGGAAGAAGACACAGAAAAGGCTATCAAGGAGTTCCACAAAGGAGACTGTGGGGGGCATCATTACTGGAATACCACCGCGCACAATATTTTGAGGGAGGAATTCTATTGGCCTAGTATTTTTTTGGTTGTATATAAGGAAGTGTCCAATTTCCATGAGTGCCAGATATTCAATGGGAAAAGGAAGCTGCAACCACTGCCCATAAATTGTATCTCTGTTGAAGCATCGTTTATGCAATGGGTTTTAGATTTTATAGGAGAAATACGCCCACCATCATCATCTCAGAATAGGTGGATACTAACGACCACAGACTACTTCACCAAATGGATTGAAGTCGTCCCCACAAGGCAAGCTACCGACATAGTTATCATTCAGTTTCCATAGACCAATATCCTATCTAGGTTTGGTTTCCTTGTCAAGATCATCATGGATAATGAAGCAGTGTTCAAGTCCAAAAATATGGAGAAGTTTTGCAACGATTACAACATAACCCTGGTACATTCTATGGCTTATTACCCACAGGGTAATGGATTGGCAAAATCATCCAAAAAATGTTTAACCAGGATTATTAAAAAACTTCTGCAGGACAACAATAAGGCTTGGCACAATAAGCTTATCTATGTGCTATGGGTTGACAGAATCACTACCAAAAATCCATCTCCACATTGCCTTTCCAAATTTTATACGGCGCGGAGGCAGGTTTTCCTACCTCATTGGGATTACCAGTCAAGAGATTGTTGGAAGAGCAAGAAGTCGAACCTAACAATGCTCAGAGGAGGGTAAACCAACTTGTTCATGCACAAAAAATGAGGGAACAAGTTTTCAACCGATCACGACTTCACCAAGACAGAATGAAGAATATTTTCAACAAGAACACCAAGAAGGAGGATTTTAAGGTAAATGATATGGTGCTAAAGTGGGACATGAGGAATGAATACAAAGGGAAACATGGAAAGTTTGATCATCTTTGGATGGGGCCATTCAGGATTATTGCGTATCACGGAAACAATTCATACTTGCTACAACATCTTAATGGAGAGATCACTAGTGGGGGACCTGTGAATGGAAGGTTCCTTAAGAATTATCTGGTTTAGTTTCAGTCCCTCATGTCATTGTAAATAGCCATTTTTATGTTTTCAAAGAAGACGTTCTGAGTCAGTAGTCAGCAAAAAATTGAAGCCCAAAGTGAAGGCCCTAAGTTTATGCTGAGTCTGGTCGTGATTGTGTCAAGAAATTATGGGGTGAATCTTTTACATTGCTTTAGAGTCTACAAATCAAATAAGACCAATGGTCAAGTAGTTGGCCTATTGTTCTTTGCCACCTCACTAGGAGGATAGCATATCAATTGGAGCTAGTTGTTAGCACTGTTATTTTTTCACTTAGAGTCAATCTAAGATGAGTCATGGTCCATGTGTCGAAGCGTGTGAGGTTAGGTACTAAAAAATGAATAGGTCGAAGTCAGTAAGTGGTCGATTTGGCCCTTGGAGTCGGGAAAGGGTGTCATAATTAGCCATGTGTGGATTGTAAAGGTGTTTTTACCAAAAGGTCGAGTCCTGTCAAAAAGAGGGAATTTGCGTGCGAGAGGTTGAGGAAATTTGTTAGTGTAAAAGTCACGTCCATAGGTATAATGACCATAATCACCTAATTATGAAGTCAGAAAGGTTAATAAATCACATTTCTTATATCACGTATACTCTACAGCTCTTATCATCTGTTCTTTGCACACTTCAAAGTGTACCCGTCACACAAGTGTACTGCTTAAATATTCATCATGCTTCAAAACTCTCATCACCATGGATTCAGTGCCCTATTCAATGATTCTATCCCTCGCTCATTCAATTATAAATAACAATCTCTCTGCATGTTTCTCCTTTACCATCCGAGTCTATGCGTTGTCTGTGATTTGTTTTGCAATTATTGGGTCCTTTCATTGTGGGAAGGTCGATTCCCATCAGTTATGTTGTGATCCTGTTCAATTCGCAGTTCCTTTCTACCACACCGGAACTTTATGTCGTGCTCCCCTACTACGAGAAGCCTACTATCATTGTTTATTGCGACGTCATCCTTCTTCTGCACTGAAAGTATTCATAGCATCTGGCGTTCACGCCGTGAACTCCTAGAGTTATTTTTGCTTATCACGCAAAGATTCTGCCACTGCCACTCCGACAGGTTTCTAGGAAGTATATCATTCTCCATTTGTCACGCAATGAGGGCATCCATCTTTCATTCCTACGAGCGCGCAAAAAAAATACACAATTGCATCACGACAACATCCCAAGACATAAGGAAAGGGGCATGAAGTGGCAGAGTTGTGAGGCCCAAACCTTAGGAATTGGCATTAATCAACGAAGACCTGAATGTTAGGGAATATTTTGAATAGGTCAGATGTATGCGTTATTGCGAGAAAATCTGAGGATACAACGTGAAACTGGTGGAACAATTCGCTCTTAGATTTAATGGGTTATGTGCAATCATTGTAGGAATCACATTCCGAGAGATGGAGAAAAACCTATCAGCCACGACAGATATCCTTCCACATGGTGAAAGGTTGTCTAAGGGCATGCCTTTAGACATATTATGCTATGAATAATTCATCAAACCAAACTGCCAGAAGGGGAAAATCAGAGGGGGTGTTCCGAGTCGGTATCTACAGGAGCCCTTTCAAAAGATCGTAAAGGTGATTAGTAGGTATTTCACCTGTGAAAGAAGGTCTGACAGAATATACCCACATCACATCAGGTTGTTGATGCATTTCACAGGAAAAAGTTCTTTGAAATTACCCTTCTTCTTGCACCAAATCCTAGGAGGAATGGTGGACAACGTCCAGGCGGAAACCATCTGAGGAAGAACTTATTCCATATATCATTAATTAAGTTGTTTATATTCAAGGAATTGGGATAGCTAGAGAAAGACTGGAATTCTCCTAATTTCAGCCAACATCCCCATGGACCCCAAAGGATATCTCCCGCTACCCATGGGGGAAACAACATATCACAACGCAGAGGCAATAATGGAGGAGTTTGCAGGAAAAGGAAAGACAAAAGAAGGCTCGTCATCCCAACAACCAGTACCTAGGAAAAAAGGCATTCCAAGGTTGATCAATAATCCTGAGGAGACTCAAGCTCCTGACGAACCGCGCACCTAATTTATGGCTGAGAAGCTACTCACACGCATTGTTCATCTTGAACCTGTCGAAGTTTCAAGCTGGGGAATAAGTGAGAGACAAAGAAAGTCAGGAACTGAAAACATGGAGGTTCACTAGTCGTTGCAACAACTAAAGAAAGCGCAACTCTCTATTGTTGAATTGTACCAAGAGAAAAGAGAATTGAGAAAACAGTTAGTAGAAGGGACTATCGAAACAATAGCATCGAAGAGCTGAGAAGGGAATGTGAACTGGCTCAAAATGAAACTCATAGAAGTTTAAGACGTGATCATTTAGCTGTGCGAAGAGAAGAGGACGTTAGAGGCGAGAATCGCGGAGCACTTCAAGGAATGTGGCCCAACCATAAAAAGTGTCTCATGTCAGCGCTCAAACAAAGCTAAAGGGGAATGCAGTCTTGTGGAGACAAGTAAAGAATCTGAAAAGACGAAACTGGTCTTTCAGGAAAACACTCAGAATGTTGAGATTGTAGGTGGGACCAAAGGCATGATTGATATGATCCCATTTTTTGTCTTTTTGAATGTGGCACAGAATTTTTACTCCCCTTGTGTCCTATCTCCTACCAAGAAATGAGAAGTCTGACAAGCACTCACATAGTGGATATTCATCACACAGATGTTGTAAACCCACCCTTCGAGAGGGACAAGTGTCGGTGAAGAGCGTGACAGTTTTGAAGGAGATGCTTGGCCCCTTAACCATCATTTCCACCTAGAAAGAACGATCAACAACCCACAGGCGTCTGCCATACCAACTCTCCACATGCATGCTACAGCCAGCGATCGCACGATAGCCACCAGAGCCTATTACACTGGGTAGCAGAGTTCTGACAGTGCGCTCAATCATTCAGGTAACCATTCAAAGGGGGAACACTGTTGAAACACCTCCTAATGATTGAATCTTACTGAGGACCGAACGATCATGATAAATACTTCGGTTATGACATGATTGTGTGCAGTTGGGTTTCCATTTTTAGTATGTTCCATTTGAAAGGTCATATGGTAGGGAATAATCGAAACCAAAATTATAGGAGAAGTAATTAAAGGCATGGTAGCCCAAGGGGCACAATTTTCTCTATATATTGTATCTCTTCAATGTAAGTGAGGTTGGTTGGCAAAGTAGTGTAGATAGTAGACTATTGAATGTAATCTTGGAAACCGATTGAAATATAATGTAGAAGTCCTGAGGCTTTGAAGAAAAGATTCTAATGGTGGTGGTTTGATGTATTGTGATCTCTTCTTTGTATGTGCTTCATGTTCTCTATATATTCATGTCTTTACTCTGTTTAAATTGGAACGTTTAACAAGTCTAGAATTCACCGCGCAGTGCTCTAGACTTCGCCATTTAAACTCCTATGTTTTATTCCAAGTAATTTAGAATTCATCTTTAATGGTGCTCTGAGTTGCCTAATGAACCCTTTCTTTCACCACACACAATGACATTTGAACTGAAAGATCATTTCCTTCTTAGCCTTTATCCTCTCAAAGTTTCATTCACCATTTCATTTACTTCTCTCTCTTTCAAGAAATTGATTCCATGACCTAAGGTTTTGTATTTCCTTGCTAGCGAAACCATAAATACCCCACAAACGCATCAATCTAGCTAGTGATTCAAAGTTATTATCCATTAGAGACTAAGTCTCAAAGAGAGAGCCTCTCTAGGTTGGAAAGGCTAATTTCCATCCTTAAAGTTGGTTTTCAGGTTACCTATGTCATTGTTTTTCTCATCCAAATGAATTTACAGAGTGCTAACACTACCCATAATAAAAGTTGGACCAGGGTGCATGATAGGACTACAACTTCATGTGACTTTGTGGTACATTGAGGGTATGGCCAACATGCAAAGTCAAGAATTATGAGAAATGACTGGCATAGGCTTATGGACATCCTTTGATAAATAGCATGAGGCATATGGATAACTCAAGAAGAATAGAGTTGATGATAAAACTTCTTGATGCAGGAGGCATCAACGAACTCTCCATAGGGACCAAAAGAATAACTAGTTGGATTAAAGTCTAAGTAAAGATCTCATCTTCCTAAGGCCATGCTAAACCCAAAATTTAGATGAAAATGGACTCAAAATTTTGTTCTCTATTCAAAGTAGACATGACTATTGCCGATATGAGAGAATCTTCTTTTCCTGCTCGTCTTTTTATTTTTTCATAGGCAAAGAAATTATATGATATAGGAGAGAAAACGAGTGTCGTGAGAAAGCAACTAGCTCAAAATAGTGGAACATACCTATGTTGAATGAAAGGAAGTGTATGCAAGGCATGGACACTCAAGGGGATTTTTCCTCTTAGGGTACAGGGTGTCAAGCTGCAAAGGATATAAAAAAGGCTCTGCTTAGCTAGTGATGCAAATTGTTGAGGTAAGAGGCTTATAACAAGAAAGAGGGAACCAGAAATCGGCTTGATACTGCAAGAAGGATGATGGAATGCAATTACAACTTAACTCCAAATAATTTCCTTTTTCATAGATTTAGTCTCCTAGGCCCAAAAAGGTATAAAATAATACCCAGGAGAACTCTTCTAGCCAATCTTGACTAGAGTATTCATTTTTCATAAGTAGTCTACCTAGTTTGAAAAAGGGTTAAACTTACACCAAATAGACATCCTTTCAAAGCCATTTAATACATGTGAAATATGAAATTTCACTCAACAATCTTTTCATTTTTTAGAGAGTTAGAAAAGATTTTAACTAAGACTCGGGGGGAGTCCCATAGGTAAAGGTCAAAATGTTTGTGAGTAATAATGTGGGTTTTGAACACAAAGTCATATTGAAATTATAAGGAACTCTCAGTCCTTTGGAATAAATTCTGCATCGGCACCAAATAGCACAAAGGTTCTAACTAGGGCAGCCAGGTTTGGTAAGCCTCTACCACTTAATAATGACACTTCTAGTAGCAGTAGGAAGGTTCGGTGTCGCTAATAAATGAGTTCCTAACTAGGGTGTATGGATCATGGTCATAGGATGACACAAGAGTGAAAAATGGAGTGACAACCTATCCTACATGACGGTTAAAGAATATACCTGTCAAAGGCATGAATGGGCGGTATAATGTTGGAAACCAAAAAAACAAATCCTGGACAAAACTACCAAAAACCAATTCTTTCCACTGCACTATTAGTCCATAAGGTAAAAAATTAGCACAAACTATATTAAGTGGGTAAAAACATTTCTACTGATAGTAAAAATAGACCATTTTACCATACCATTTGAGGTTTTTCACCCACATAGTGCATTCTAGGCCAATTTTCCCACTATATTCAAGTGTTGATTGCGGGATCTACAATCAACGAAATCAACAACCATCTGGACCAAGTAAGTGCCCATCCCATCTACTTCAATTTCAATGGTTTGAATTCCAATTTTAGGCCCCATTGTTTGAGTATTAGAGGGTGTGATATGTAAATTAGGGCATACGCGATTGATAGTTCATTGGGTCATGTATACACCCTCATATATGAGGGAAAATAAAAGCATTCCCGCATATATGCATCCCTATACGTGATTGTTACCATGTTAGACCATGTACAAGTCCGTAAACACTTTTTTGAAAGGATTTAACTCAAAGAATGGATTTTCCTTTGCAAAATGGTGATTGAATGGAGGGATAGGTAGCATGAAGAGATATATGCAATAGTGGGAAAGGATGCAAGGGCCTAACAAGATTTAAAAATATGTGGCCTTCACAACTTTTGGTCTCTCAAAGGGATGAGGGTTCACTCCAGTTGCTAGTAAACTACTGGGATCTGGAGATAGAGGACTTCAACCTCGATGGTCAACCATTGAGGATTGAAGTGGATGACATATATTTTATCATATGATTGTCTCGTTGAGGTGAGGTAGTGCATATCAAGGCCCGAGGGGTTGGGGGTGGTATGAATATGAAGGAGTACATTTCCACCCATTGTGTTGCAGGCATAGATAAAGTAGGGAGCCAACTCCCAATCAGGGAAATCGAGAACCTGAGCTTAAATATTGTTATTCTTGTACTTACACAGATTTTAGGGTTGGACTCGTTGCACTAGGAAACAAGGCCACTCATGTCCTATGCGGTGGAGTGTTTACGACCCACTGTTTATGACTGGTGTAACTCACTGTTGGCTAACATGAAGAGGTAGTTGAATGATTGCAAATAAGGGAAAAAGAGAAATTTTGGATTTGCATCTATTCTTTGTAGTTTTTTCTTTGAGCGAGTTCCGAGATTGAGCCCTAGAGTAGATATTAATCCACATGGACAACGTGATCCAACCATGTCACTATGGACCGACGTGATGAGGTGGTTAGGAGGTGGTAGGCTATCAACCCCCTAAAATGATGAGTTCTTTTTCTGATGGTGTTGACAGGTCATAGCCATTAATGAATACTCTTACACCAAGATTAATTACAGAGGAGATCCAGATACTCTTTTTCCACCAGGATATTCCTACAGTGATAGTGGTAAGAAATGTTTTTATATATTTAAAATTTTTTTTTTTCAAAAAGAATAAAATACACAAATATTTTTGTATGGTATTAAGTATTAACAATTTCTTTGTTATGCAGATGTAGGTCTGCAACGGCCAGAGGGATTCCCACAACATCAATGGAGGAGTCAGGGAGATGAGAATGCAGGAGGAGATGCAGAGAGAGTGTTGTAGAATGTGCAGGGAAACTTATCTTGATTGACGCACATGATTCATATGGTTCAAGTGGAGGATCTACTAGAGGCTATGCAATGGTAAGTGGTGGGTGTACCCCATGTGTGGGTGTGACTCTTTCGGTGTCTCGCAAACACCATAGTGTGCTATCATCATATGCATCTGGCACCATAAGCGTAGATGCCATGGTCATATTATATACTAGGAATATATGTATTTTGAGGGTGTGAGCCCCATTTTGTACTATGACACCATATTTTTGAAAAGATGAAATATAAAAAATTTGGTCTTCATCTTTACTTATATATGTTACAATGTGTACATCCATGAATGTGTTTTATTTTCTTAGTTATGTGAGAAATGACAATCTAAAATATAATCAGCATATGCATCGGATACATGATTAGAACTTATAGGTATGTGATTATAAGTAAGAAAATCAAAGTATCAATCTAAAATTCGTACCCGTAGGAATCATCAGAGTAGAGTAGGGTCTCGTACATGATAATTGTCGTTTAACTAACATGCGACTAATTTGAGAGTCCAAGAGAACCTCTAAAGATTGAACACCATGTGAAATGGTGTCGTGTAATAGTTATATAATAGTGCTATACTCAACCACATTATTCATCGATGGCTCCAGACGAACGCCACCTGAAGACACTAGTTGGCCCTCAGGTGAGTAAATGACCCAAGCAGCAGAAGCCATGTTCCTCGTATTATGACTGGCACCATCTGTGAATCCTAGGTAAACTAAATATTCCATTGACATCTACCAACCAAGGTAAAACCTGATAAGCAAGATGACGACACAAAGGAAAATATGTATATACACTAAGATATACTGGTATAAAAAAGGTCATGCCCAATATTTGAGGGCTTAAGTGTAATACCTTTTAAGGTAGAGCCCATTTCTAGGCTCATGCAACATATTCCCTTCATAATATTCCAATTCATAGGATCCTTTCTCCAAGACACGTCGCACGATATAAGGATCGTGCCACGTGGGGTTGAACTTGTCTAGCCCCAAAGGTTCTTTGGTTTGGTCATACAGGAGAACCAAGTCACCCTTAGTGTACTATCGAGAATAGATAGATCTATCATATTGAACCTTAACATGTTGTTTATTCACTTTGATAGTTGTAGAGGTATCTCGACGCTACTCATCGAGATTCTCTAGGTGCACAAGGCATTCTTCAAGATTGGATGTGTCAGGAAGGAGCTCAATTTCCAACTTGAGGGAAGGGATTTTGCATTAATCAGAAGAATCAACTCCACTCCATGTACTAACTGAAAAGGAGAAAAAACGATGGAATTATTTACCGAGGTTTGATATGCCCAAAGTGAAAGGGAAACATCATATTCTAGTCATACTTACTCTGGATAACAGTTTTTTGCAAGATGGTCTTGAGAGATTTATTCACCGCCTCTACTTGTCCATTTTCCTGTGGATAATAAGGGGAAGAATGATTGTACTTAAACCCCATTTTTTAAGCTAACTCCTTCATCATTTCATTCTGAAAGTGACTGCCATGATCAATGACAATCTCTTTTAGGATTCTGAACTGGGCTATAATTTGGTTGAATACGAAGAATGTTGTAGTCTTACAATCAGATTTAACAATAGTCATGGCCTCAGCCTAAGCTGGGTTACAGTCTATAAAATCTACCCCCCACTTGGTTAAGGGACTGACGGTGATGACTGGGTGAATATGGGATGGGTGCGAGCGCATTTTCTGAGTGAACACCTGGCAAGGGTGACACTTCTTGACCGCTTCAACACAATCCTTACAAATTGATGGCCAAAAATAATCGGCTCGCAATATTTTTTGGGTTGTCTCAAGCCCAGATAAATGACCGCCACAAGCCCCACTATGAAATTCATTAAGAATAGACTCAACTTCCTCATGATTCAGGGAACAATGTAAAATATTATTTACTCCTCGATGATACAAAGTGTCGTCGATGATAAGCTAGTTTTTAGCCCGATGATGTATACGTCGTCGATCGTCTCTCGACAGATGTTGGGATAGCTTCAAGGTTTGGAGGTATATTAGAATTCCTCCATAATATGGGTTCGAAGATGAGATAAGGAAGATATGTTCATCTATGAACAAATCGTCATGAAAAATTTCTTCATCTAGTCGAGAGAAGTCCAATATCAACTCGACAAAAACTAGCGATTTCTTAGACTTATTCGAAGAAAAATCAAGATCAAATCATTGCAAAAGAACATTCCACTTATTGTATTTCCTCCCTATAATACACCTCGTGATGACGTATTTAAATGAATTGATATCTGCAACTATGATAGTTTTTCAAAGTAATATATAATGTCATACTCTTTGAACTGCATGTATGATGACCAAGACTAGTTTCTCTACGTGAGAGTATTTAAGTTCGGGACCAACTAGGTTTCGAATGATATAGTACACAATGTTCTAATGGATTTGATATTCCTCTTGAACCAGAACCATACCAACCTTCCCTTCAGAAGTGACAACATAAATCAAATAGTCTCCACTGTAGTCTGGAGGCTTCAACAGAGGTGTTGATACCAAATATTTCTTAAGAGCATCGAAGGATTCCTAGGCTTGCTCATCCCATATAAACAGAGTATCCTTCTTCAAAATACACATGAAACCCTTAGTTAAATTGACATAGTTCACTATGAACAGACGCAATAAATTATCCTTCCCATGTAAACCTTGAAGTTGTCAAACGTTGCATGGGGCAGGCAGCCGAAGTATTGCCTCAACCTTCATAGAATCTATCATGATCCCATGCTTAGATATTAAGAATCATAAAAGACGACCAGACCTAACACAAAAGATGCACTTGTGATGGTTCAACCAGATGTGATAATAACGACATCTCTCAAATACTAATCGAAGGTGAGTGGAGTGATCTACTCTCTTATGAGAGTGAGAAGTGAGATCATCGAGGTAAGCTTTGAAAATATGTTTGATATCATGGAAATAAAATGCCATTTCATGGTGGAAGGCTGCTTTGGCGTTTTTAAGGCCGAAAGGCATTTTTTGGCATGCAAAAGTACCCCAAGAAAAAATAAAAACCTTCTTATGTTGATCCTCAGGTTTGATTTGAATTTGATTATACCCTGAAAATTCATCCATAAAAGAAAATATTTTTCTTCCTGCTCACTCATCAAGAATCTGGTCAATGAAAGGAGTTGAGAAGTTTTATTTAGGACAAGCCTTGTTCACGTCTCAAAAATACATACATATGCAGATGCTTCCTTGTTTTTTATTCATAGGAACAGGGTTGGACACCCATTCAGTCAAGGGAATCATGTAGATGAAACCAGCATTAAGTAGCCTCTCTACCTCTATCTTAATAGCAGGGGCCTTCCTAGGATTAAAATATCTAATACATTGTCGAGCAGGTCTAGCATATGGATAAGTATTGATCTCATGTTCGACAATGTTGGGGTCGATCCCTAGCATATATTCATACGACCAAGCGAATACATCATGAAATTATTTGAAGAGATCAGTGTAGATATGAATTTCTACACGCGAATAATCTGTACCGATATATGTGTTCTCAATTTTTCCATGAACTTGAGAGATGTCAATCGTGATGGTAGGATAAATATTCATCATGTTTCCTTTGGCATAAATACCATGTGTATCTAGTGGAACCACAGTGTGACCAACCATCTCACTAAAGGTAGATATAAATTCATCCTATTCGATCCTAACAAGTTCTAGGAGGAAATAGGAGTGAAGATGCATATTGTCCCAAGGCTTATCAGGACCATACATGGCCTCTAATATGGCTTCATCTGAGGGTAAAGTATCCTCAAGGAAATCATGCAAACAAGAAGATTGGACAGCCCATATGGTCTCTAAAATAGGATCCTCCTTGTTTGTCTGTGAGGAGAAAGGATCTGAGTTAGCAATAGCATCAAGAACATACTGATACGCAATTTCTTCCACTGACAGTGGCATTTCCATCCCAATGTATGACTGAAATTCGTACCAAATAGTCAGGGAACGTAGGGTCTAAGGGTCATTGAAATACGAAGTACGGAAAGGAACGAACCTCATCGATGATGAAGACTCACTGGAAATGGAATGAATGTGATGAATTGGTTCCACAAAATCAAAGATACCCATGAGAGAGGAACACTTTTCGACACCGACATCCTTAGTTTCCTATTGAGAATTTTCGATCACAGGTACTGAAGGTCCAACTGATGAATTAGGACTAGTGTGTGCAAAGGAAAATTGATCAATCATCACTATTTTCCCTTCGTGAGGAAAACATAAAGTGTTGAAAATGGACAACACGGCCATTGTCATGGAATAAGTCCAATTACGCCCTAGTAGTAAATTATAGTCAAGAGGCACATCAACCACTTTGAAATCAACCTCCATTGTCTCTCCACCTAACTAGACCGAAAAAGTGGGAAGAATTCCATGGGGTCGAATTGAATGCCCATCAAAAGCGATCAACATAGTCATAGATTGGGATAGAGTCGGAGAGACAATGGCTTTCCAACAAGTTAGGGACATCATGAATGTTGCACCACCTTCATCAATTACAGTGTGTTTAATGGTAATTTTAGTGTACTCCACATGGATTTGAAAGGCCACGTGGTAAGGTAAGAGAGGACTAACATCCATGATGTCAAACTTAATAACATTCAAGCCACATGGGTCTATAACTCCCAAAGAAGATAACAAAGCACTCCTCTGTGAAGGACACGTCTAGAGAATCTCCAAAGATGACATCACACAAGGGGTTTGACCCAGATCTTTGACAATCGAATAGTTTTAGGTAGCTATGGCATTAGGATTGTGGGCATAGAATTTTAGTACTCCTTTCGGAATACGAGGTGGAGGTTCCATATTTTCGATCTCCAAGGGAGTTTCCTGAGGAGGAGGAGAATTTGGACCTACAACACTCTATGAAGAACCGTAATCATGAGATCGAGTAGCTACATCAATCTGAGACTTGACCATATTGACACATAGATGGCCACCTTCATGTTCCAAGGGGTTTTGACTCCCTCTCGATGCATTTCCAGTGTTGGAGGCCCCTGAGGCCCTATGTTGATTAATGTATTTGTCAGCATAGCAGGAGGCCATGATAAGAGCCTTGAGGCTTCCTTGATTTGGGGGCATAGGTGGGTAAGGTTCAATCATGTTTACAAAGTTTACAAGGAAACTTCACCTTCCATTTTTCTTTCTTTCCCTCACCATAATTATTATTCGATCTATCATTGTTAGTGTCATTCTTGGCTTTGTTACTATATTTCCCACCCTTACTATTATTACCTTGTCCTTTAATTTTATTCCCTCATGGTTGTTGGTTACCATTTTTTTGGTGACGACTGTACAAAATGCACATCTGCCAACTGAGTGGGATTGGAGGATGAAGTCAAATCTTATCCTGCTACAAGCTAGCTTAGATACAAATCTTTCAACTGGTTCATCAACAAATCTATAGAATTATCAATTGCAGAGCCTATTATTCCATCAGCATGAGGCCCAGGCTTTTGTATAGGGTCATATTTTGACCGTGCTGCATCAGGAAGAATTTCATACAACATCCCAGATTCAGCATATATGAGGTCCAATTGATGGGCTTTGAAAATAGCTTCTTCCTCAGATGTTACTCTGGATGTAGAGACATCCTTCAAAATATAAGGTAATAAGGACTTAAGGAACCATTCCAACAGAAAATATGGAGGAATGTATGCTTTGATCAACCTCTTTCGTCTACGTCACTCTTGGATATGGTCCAAGATATGCATGGATTTATCTTGGCGAAGGGCCGATAAAAGTTCTAAGTTGGCATCGTAATGAGCTGACAACTAGACGTGGTTGAGAAAGACAAAAACAATCTAATTAGTTTTTGTATGTTCCCCCCAGTAGCTCAAAGTACCACTTCATGGTGACCCCCATGAGGGCACGTTGAAATAGCCTCAAACAAATAGAATCATCATTAAGGGAATTAGATGAGTACCAAATATGAAAAGTAGTAACATGATCACCTAGATCCTCACCACTCTTACCTTCAAATTTTGGAATGTCCGAAGGAATCTTGGTCGGGACGGGGGCCATGATGGATCATGACACATAGGGTCATTCATTAATTTTGAAAAATCTAGAAAATTAAACGTGGCCAGAAAAGGGAGTTAGGGTTACAGCGTCTAAGCCCATGCTCCCAGGAAATATTGGTACTGAGGTATTGTAGGCCACCCAGGGTTCTGGTATATGCCATGGCCCTATCTGGTAGGATAATATCCTCCTCCAAACTGATTCATAAAAGGTTGTATGGGTACCATTCCCACGTAAGAGGTATAATGAGGGTTATATATGTTTCCCCCAACTGGAGGAGCTCTGGACTAAGGATTTCCCATAGTGTGAAACTGACTCCCTCCATATGGAACTCCATAGGACATAGGGGGATTCACCATAATAAATGTGTTTATCAGAATCGACATTAGGGAAGAGGGGATAAAGGATAGAATATAGGAAGTGACTTCTCTACTTGGTTGACAACTCCATCCAGGAGCATTGATACTAGGATTAGGCCTGGAAGAAAAAGGAGGCCAACCTCGAGTTGTAGGAATCATTTGGGGAATATGGCCTCTGCCAAATGAGAGAAGAGCATACAGAGGATCCATGCCCCCAGGTCCAAAACTAGGATTCACCTTAGTTGTTAGAATAGAGGATGGGAGTTGTGACGTCATGTCAGGCATACCAAAAGAAAATGGATTAGAAACCAAAGGTATTGACTGAGAATTGTATCCTGGCATACCAAAAAGAGACTCGAAGGGGTTCGTTCCTATGGGTCGACTAGAAACCACAGTTTGGGTAGTAATAGAGGAGGGGATCTCCGGCACCCCAACTTTCAAGGTTGAAGGAGTCAAAGGGATCCCACTAATCACAAAAGATATAGGAGTCGAGGGACTCCCTGTGACATTCAGGTTTGACTCAATACTCATAACTGAATAATCACAAGTTTGGGAGGTGGAGATATATGTAACATGTTTATTAACTTTACACCTTTTAGAAGGAAACTTCGGTAAAGAATCAAGGTGTGGTGGTAACTTAAACAAACAAAGAGACCTATGAGGAAGTTGGTCTTTCTCCATGATGACTCAAAACTTCGGATATAAGACCAAATCCTAGGGCCAACTAACAATCAGAGAGAAAACCAAAATAAAGAAAAAATGTCAATGCACACAAACAAGATATAGTGGAGGAAAGGTGGGCTCCTTCAATGGAGTAGGTATTTCTCACCCAAGAGGGGCCTAAGACTCCCTTCAAAAAAATGGAGGTATCAAAATCAATTATAAGGACCCTTGTGGGATTAAGAACGCAGTCGGTCAGATCCCTCCAAAGAGGTAATCATGCATAAAGGTTCAGTGTTGTTTAAACCTTATCTAAATCAGGGTACCTGTAGAATAACCCATGCAAGTAACCTCTATGGCTACCTATGTCAAGCAACTAGAGTCACCACAATATAACCAATGTGCAGGCAAATAGTTGTAAGTCTGGTCCACTGTATGGGAAGGGAAACAAAGCTTGAAATATTGAAAGCACCTCCTCTCATGGAGGTAAATGTACTAGTAAGACCCCAAAATACGAATAGAACCCCAAAAATATCTCTGACGCTAAGAAGGTATTAGAGGGCTATCTTTGCAACCAATTTCGCACGACCTCATGCTTAACTCCGTTGTGAGAGGAGCCTCCTGACGTCACTAATTATACAATGGGTTTCACCAATTCTTGGTCAGACACATATGTTTAGTTTAATAGCCTTGGATAAGTTTACTCATAAAATCCTATTCCAAGGCCCTATGTCTTATACTTGTTTGTGTACCCTCAAAAATAAAATTGTTTCTAATCAATTTTAATTAACCAGCGTTACTTTTAATGGCTTCTTCTTAATTAAGAGGTGTGTTCGTGAAATTGATGGTATCACAAATCAACATATAAAAGAAGCAAATATAAAACCATTGCTAAGTACTAATATTGAATTCTAAAGAGATGGTATGCGTCTAAATACAACTTTTCAATGCAATCTCTATAATTTCAATGAAATGCAATCTCTCCACATGTGTCAAAATCAATGAAAAGTAATTAAAATATCAAATGCCATAATGAAAAATGTGAAAATGTTTTTTTTTTTTTTTTTTCAATATAAAGAAAAGAAAATGCAAGTATTGAATAGCATCTTCACATGCAGACCCTACTACAAGAAAAAAAATACAATCCAAGAAGGATACCAAGAAGCAAACACTTAGACCAATGTGCAAGGACTACCAATGAAAAATATGATAAGAAATAATACCACCCAAAAATTCAATAATAAGAAGGTTTCCTATCACTCTGTAAGAACTTAACACTCAGGAAAGAGACCCAAGAAGACTCAGCAACCAACCAAACTCACCCAGCAAACACCAAACTCAACCAACAAGACTAAAGAGCTGATGTACGCAACTGTTTGAGCAAAAGTCGCGTATGTACACACCCTGCAGAAGGATAGCTCATGTATGTACACATTTGTTAAGGGAAAAACTATTTATATATAGTAAAACACTTCCAGGGCAAGGGTTAATCCAAGAAAATCAGATGAAAAGTAAAAAATAGGTTTTCAAAGAATCATGCGACAAGGAAACTCAGGCTAACAGAGAGAAAATCAAGGAGAAAACACTCCAAACCCCCTAAAAAATATCAAATCCCCAGAGTGGTCACCAATTTTGTTACGAGAAAAATATCTCTATGGCATGGGGTAAACCACAACAAATGGAATGACACACAAAAATCAACTCTAATCCCAAGTATGTTATATAAATGAAATGCTAACAAGACAAGGCCAAGAGAGACTACCTCGTTCATACATTTGATGAAGACCATCGTTGAGAACGCAACTCAAAGATTAATACCTGCAACTTGTTCTCAACAACCAATATATGCAAGAATATGGTGACAATATATAGTGTTAGGATATATATTAGCATAATCCATTAACATACATTAATAATATTCCCATGGAATAATAATTCAAATATTTGCAAGATATCAATTGGACGAGAAAAGAGTATTGCTATTAAAATAATCAACAGAAGTATATAGGTGACAACTTCTGTAATGACACATATCAGAACCAAGAAACTAAGTCCCTCCAGTTGGGCCTCCACCACTTCAATCCTCCACCAAAGGCAAGCTCATATTAAGGAGACAATGAGATTCTCCATCACAAAGAAGGAAGAACTTGAGGGCTGAACAAGGGGTTCATAATTTCAAGTACAAAGGGATGCAGACTCAATATGAAGTGAAATTTCTCTAGAGTGTCTTTTCTCTCCAAAGTTGAATTCTCTCCCAAGGCTTGGATATGGCTCAATTTATATCCTTCAAATGGAACTGAAGGGCTGAGTTAGAGCATTTCTAGTATATGGAAGGTCAAGGATCATGGATCTCGTAACATGGCATGGAAACTTGACATAATTTTTAATTTTGAGCACCAAACCCAATGTACGTATAATGTAGTGGAGATACCTAAGTATACACTTGTTGTCTAATTGATAGGACACGTATATGTGGAAAAATGTTCTTTTTTGGCTCTAGAAGGTACAAAATGGGACTCCAGGTCTGCATAGGGAAATGGAAAGGCTATCCAGACAAGTGGCATGGGGTGAGGAAAAAAAATTTGTAACACTCATAAGTACTTTAGGACACCCAAACCTTGTAACTACATTCTCAAATAAGAATCGTGCAACTTTCTCCACGCTGCAATCTTTAACTAGTTCTACCTCTTCCCATATTCTCAAGTAGTTTGTCACGGTAATTATGTACCTAGCTCCTAATCTCCTCGTTGGTGGATTAATCGGTTCAAAAAACTCTACCGCCCATTTTTCAAATGCCTACAAGGTGGCTTGCGGATTAAAAGGCATATCATCTCGTCGTGAATGCCTTCCTACTCTCTGACAAATGTCGCAAATATGAAAATATTCCTTAGAATCCTTATGGTGGACCACCATAGTCCTACATATAACATCTTTTGAGCTATCACTTTTCCTGCATAATGACCTCCTACAATTCCATAATGTGGCTCCACTAGGATCATTGGTATTTATTTTTCTAATACACATCTTTGCAGTATCCCATCTATGCCTAAATTGTATACTTTTCCTGTGATTAACGAATAATATGCTACTTTAACCACTAATTGTTTCTTTTGTGCTACTTTCATGTCAGATGGGGTGATTCTTGTACTAAAAAATTGGACAATTTATGTAAAGTGGTCATCTACCATTTAAACTAAAAATAAATGTGTACGTGGTAAATTATCGTCTAGGTTCCCTGCATCTTCTCCTGTCAGTATTCACGACAAATGGCTTGGTATTTCATTCAGTTTCATTGGCTTCACGATAAATTCGAATTCATACACTTGAAAAAGTAATAACCATTTTCATATTCGCCCCCCCCAACACTAGCTTGTTCACTACATATCGCAGTGCAAAGTGGTATGTATACATCCTGAAATGGGACCCCAAAAAATAGTGTATGAACTTTTGCAAGGCATAAACCATTTCTAGGCCTTCCATTTCTGTCTTCATGTAATTGTTCTTAGTAGTCGACAACTTCCTTCTAGAAAAGACAATTGGATGGTCTATCTCTCCCTCTCCTAGTTGGGATAACACTGCATCGAGCACTATTGAAGATGTATCCACATGAACGTGAAATTATTTCTACCAATCCAGGAAGACTAGAATGGGCACAACTACTAACTTCTACTTGAATACATCCATACCCTGCTGAAAATATTCATTCCACTCAAACATAGCTTCTTTATTTCATAACTTTTCCATCAGAGTTGTAAATCTTCACATATTCTTTAATGAATTTCCTGTAATATCTTGTGTGACCCAACGTTGTTCTCAATTGTCTTACTAATGTAGGTGGTGGAAAATTAACAATCACCATGATCTTGTCAGGATGTACCAACAACCCTTTCTTGCATACCACATGACCTAACAATATCCCAAATGGTGCACATAAAATACACTTCTTCAAATTTAATGATATCTTATATTGTCTACATTTATAAGATAAACACAGTCCAATAATCTAATTACTCTTCAATAAACTTATGAATAAATTCCATTAAGGTTGCAACAACTACTCTAGAAAACACAATAGGTGCATTATTTAACCCAAATGGCATCATTGTGTATTGGTAGCTTCCCCATTTTGTCACAAATTTCATCTTATGTTTGTCTTCTAGCACAATCTTTATCTGATGATAACGTGAAAATCCATCGATGAACGAGTAGGTTTCCCGCCCTCCTACATTTTCTAACACTTCATCTGTAAAAGTGGTCAGAAAAGGGTCATGTAAATAGACATCATTGAACTTGTTTAGGTCTACATAAATTATAATACCCCCTATTTTATTATCTTTAAATACCATTGGGATTATCCA
Organism: Picea mariana; assembly: GCA_032191745.1. Lineage (NCBI taxonomy): Eukaryota > Viridiplantae > Streptophyta > Pinopsida > Pinales > Pinaceae > Picea > Picea mariana. The sequence continues at coordinate 362,842 of JASDQU010030037.1, read as the reverse complement.
TTCAGACTCTGTGACTAGCTCAATAATACCAACTTCTATCATTATGTCAAATCTAATTTCACTTTTTCCTTGTATTTTGGATTCAACTGGTAGGGTCTTTGTATTACTTGTTTAACATATGATTTTAACGGGATCTTCATATCGCTTAATTCCCCATCTATCCCCTTCATCTCTGAAAATGTTGTTGGAAAGAGATCTTGATACTCATGCAACGGGTCTACAATGTTTTCAACAATCTCATCATTCCAATAGTCACCAATATTCATGAACTTAGGTTTCTCTTTCATTCCAATATTCACTTTGTGCATTCTTAATGGCTTTTCATATGCATCGGATTCGAGTTATGGACCTTCCACTACACGCTCCCCTCCAATCTCTGGTACTTGTACATTTCTTAGGCCTTCTTCCTCTTTATCTTCTTCAGTAATATTGTAACATTCTAGTATTCGTGAACTATCACAGATATTTTGTGCACACTACACACAGGTACTATTTCTATCTCATCTTCTTCCATAAAAGTATTACTTCTAATGACTTGCAGAGCTGCATTGACTGAGGGTGACTCAGATTCAAAACCAAAGGCTAACTTAAAGTTTCAAGTGAGCTCTTCCCAATCTGTTGTCCCTATACGCACTTCTAGTTCTAGATACCAATTCTTAGGAACCGTCTCAAGTGTATGTATGAACATGTGAATTCATTCCTACTTTGGCACCTGTCTCCAAGTTTTCATACATTGCACAACATGATCCGTCAGACTTCTCCTCCATGTACACTTGTGCATAATTTCTTTAGTCCCAAATCTAATCTGCATCAACCTTTTACAGTTATTTCAATCACCCTTTCCTTCCTTGTGGGTATCCCATCATCTCTCTAGGATTTCTCTCAATGCAACATATAATGCCAACAATATTTTTTTTCAGGTATCTGCAACTCAAATTATTTTACAAAGGAACTCGCATCTGTTAATCCATCAAACCTTAGTGTATGACATACCTCTATTCTGATCCAGCCAAAGAGTGAGTAATGAGAGAACATCTTCTAGTCGATACTTCTTGCAACCTGTGTTGTCAATGTTCAATTCCTTCCTATGAGTCTTGTTAGCACTGAGAGTTACCCTCGGATTGGAAGAGGATAATCCCAATACCCATCAACAGGTCTATGAATGTATTTTGTGACATAAGGTCAAATGGACAAAACTCAGCATATGGATATTTTAACATAGAAATATGGGCTAGTATGCATTAGAAAATGGGGTTTTGATTAACTTTAGTCAGGGTTTTGAGAAAAAATATCAGAAGGAAGAAAAGGTGAGAAAAATGAACTAGTTTTCTATGAGCATCAATCCCTTTAGAAGCTAAGTGAAGAAAAAGTTCAGTTACAAGAACCTCTTGAAACTAAACTTAGAAAATTGAAAATGTTTATAGCACTACAATAATCAAACATCCATTAAAATATAGCTATGACAACTCCTAAGGATACTCTAGTAATGAGCTTTCAGAGTAGAAAGAAATAATGTGATGATAAGAGTATGACTTCCATTAACCAAAATTTCTCAGGTCTAATACATAAAAACGGGCAGATCTTTGCAAAGTCAAAATGTACAGCATAGGGAGCTTTGATCTACCATTCAAACCTTCTCAAACATTTATCTAAGATATTTATAACAGAAATAGTAGATTGTAGCTTCTATGAAAGATGTCCTCTCTAGCCTAGGATTATCCACAAAATCTATCCATCTAACATCTGTACAAGGTGGATCTGACAGATTGATAGAACTAGGGAGCATGTCGATAACAACTCCAACAAAAATAATTGTCATGAAGTGTTGTCACTTGATCACATCTCCTCTACTTATTCTTCCTTCATGCTGACCTTTTCCATTTGTGCCTTTGGATAATCGTGTTGGGAAACATCTTGCAGTCGAAATCGAATGGTGGCAGTGGTAACCCACCAGCCTAACTCAGTGCGGCTCTTTTATTAGAACATGTGTCTTTCAGACGCTCATGGGGGAAAGTGATGACTAGTTATGGATTGGAGGATGTGGCACCAATGTCGAATATGGAGAGAGGACTGAGTGAAGGTGATAGGTGTAAGGATGGGATTCAGATACAGGAAGTAGGGAGGTATCGATAAATGGGCATACAGGTGGCTCACAGTGAGAGGAGTGGTATCGAGAGGTAGATGGGAAGGATTCCGAAGGGAGGGGAAGGTGGTAAGTATATTTAGGGNAGTGAAGGTGATAGGTGTAAGGATGGGATTCAGATACAGGAAGTAGGGAGGTATCGATAAATGGGCATACAGGTGGCTCACAGTGAGAGGAGTGGTATCGAGAGGTAGATGGGAAGGATTCCGAAGGGAGGGGAAGGTGGTAAGTATATTTAGGAAGGGCGTTCCGAAATCACGAGAGGGCGTCATGTTAGCTAGGGCCTGCGGAGGGGAAACCACCATTCTGGACCCCCCCCCAATCGCTAAAGATAAAATGGTCGGGGGGTGTGAAATGTGTTGATGGTTGTCCAATCTGGAAGATGTTGATGTTGACAATGAAACCTATGCACGAGTTAGCCACTATGCGAAAAAAGGTCTTTTCTCTAGTGGAATTTGGATAAAATAAAATGTGTGGGTTAGAACCTTAACAAAAAATGCGCACTTTAATTTTTTTACATATTTTGTTTAGGAGAAACATCCAAATCTTCCCATGATAGATTTGTGTGATAACATTTTGTCTCCATAGGGGATGCATGCTCCCTGCAAGCTTCCAAGAACAAGAAGATTCAATGTCTTTTCCTAGGGCTATGGGGTCATTTATTTAAGAAAAAAAAGACAGAAGCAATGATATTTACAATGAACGGCAAGCCACTCCTGTATTGAAAGAAAAACTTCTTCAGAAAGTGCCCATTGACAGGGCTGCCAAAAACTTTAGAATCTTCCAAGTTCTGCAATTTGTAAGTATTGTTTGAAAACACCTCAAAAATCCTGAAAGGGTTAATCCACAAGGCTTCAAATTTGCCATGTTTGCCTTTGTCTTGTTTAGGTGCATCCCACTTTAGCACCAGATCTCCCAGCTGGAAAGTTTCTTTGTTTGCCTTCTTGTCAAAGGCTTTCTTGATCTTCTGTTAATGGTCATGTGCCTTGTGAAGGAGTTGCTCTCTATTCTGATGCACTTCTACCAACTGTTGTATCCTCATGACCATATAATATAGTTCTCCATATTGATCTTGTAAGAACTTTGCCACAGGCAAGGCAAGTTGAGTGGGAAAGACAACCTCAATACCATATACAAGCTGCAAGGGGGAAATACCAAGTGACCTTTTTGTAGTGACTCTATCAGCCCATAATGCAAATTTAATCTTTGAGTGCCATGCTTTCTTGTTGTCTTCTAACAACGTTTTGATGGTATTTATGAGGATCTTTTTAGAAGATTCAGTCAAATCATTTCCTTGGGGGTAATAGAGAGTAGAATGGATTAATGTAATCACATACTTTTCACAAAACTTGATGAAGGTTTCAGCTTTGAAAGAAGCAATATTTTCAGTAACAATTTTGTTGGGACAACCAAATATGGACATAGTATCTTCAAGAAAACCAATAATTACCTGATGAGAGGCACTCCTCATAGGTATGGGTTCTATCCATTTGGTGAAATAGTCTGTTGCAGTGAATATCCATCGATGTTGACCACTTGATGTTGGATGTATTTCCCTAATGAAGTCAAGACCCCACTGTTGAAAAGGTCCAGAAACCACCACAAGATTCAAAGGAAAAGACTTGAGTTTCTTCTTTCCATAAAATTTTTGACATTTGACACAAGCTCTAATCTTTGCACAAACATCATAAAAAAGGCTAGGCCAAAAATACCTAGCTCTAAGGATTTTATAGGCTGTGGTTCTCCAAAAATGATGGCCCCCACACAAGATGTCATGAAAATCAATCATGGCCTTTTCGGCCTCATGTGGATCTAAACATCTCAAAAGAACCCCGAGAGGATATTTCCAGTCCAATATTTGATCAATAAGACAAATTGAATTGCCTTAAGTTTCAGGGCTCTAACCTTGTTCTTCTCCACACCATCAGGGGACTGCAACTTTTGTAGAAAATATATGATATATTTATACCAGGTGCATTCTGCCAAGTTGGGTTTGATATGAGGGATTTTATCAACACGATCAATTTTTTGATGTTCAGAGTTTATATTTATGAAATTTACCCCTGGTGATTTGTAATTTTATTTAGCCAGCAACCTGGCCAAACCTTGACCTTCCACTATTTGATTGGGCTTTGTATCCAGGTCAAATTCCAGGATTTTAGCAATCCATTTTCTCCTCTTCCCATCAATGTCAGGCTGAATAAGTATCTCTTTGACAGAAGATGAAGGAACATAGGAAATAACTTTGGAATGCACGATGTATACCCTAAAGTATTTGATGGATTTAACCAGGGAATAATCCTGCTTCTCTATGATGTCATACCTCATCTTTGCATCCCTCAATGCTCTGTTGAAGAAGGAAATAGGTTGCTCTAACCCCTCTAAATTTTTCTGCAGTAAAACAACAACCAATGTGTCAAATGAGGAAAAAGAAAATATCAAAAATTCCTTGTAATAATCAGGGCTAATAAGCACATGTGCTTTAGTCAAGGCCCTTTTTATTTGATCAAAAGACTCTCGGGCTTCAGTATTCCATTTCACCTCTTTTCCTTTCCTAAGCATGGATGTAACATATTTGACCAGTTCAGAAAAATTAGAGATGAACCTTCTCATAAAATTGATTTTTCCCAAGAAAGACTGAACTTCTTTCTTGGATATAGGAATAGATAAAGTCTAGATAGACTTTACTCTTATCTAATCAATTCTTACCCCTTCTGCTGATACAATGTGTCCCAATATCTTACCTTCCTTCATAGCAAACAAAGACTTCTTAGGATTTAGAGAGAGGCCAAACTTCCTGCACTTCAAGAAGACCCTTTTTAAATGATGATAATGCTTCTTATCAGACTTTGAGAATACTGTAATCTCATCTAGATAGATGACCATGAATTTTTCCTTCTCCCCAATAAAGGAAATATCCATTGGTCTTTGAAAGGTTGCTCTTGCATTCATTAGCCCAAAGGGCATTTTAGCATACATGAATGTGCCCCAAGGAGTAGTGAATGTCATTTTCTCTCTATATTCAGGCAAGACAGAGATTGATTGTAGCCTGAGAAGCCATCAATCATAGACATCCTTGATGATCCAATCACTCTCTGCTCCATATTTGGAAAGGAGTAATTATTTTTCTTGGAGCTTCTGTTCAGATTCCTGAAATCAACACATAGTCTAATTTCCCAATTTTTCTTCCTCACGGGGACCAAGTTAGCCACCCACTCAAAGTACCTCAAAGGAATGATGATATTGGCATCCAACAACTTATTTACTTCCTTTTCCATAATAGGCAGCAGCATAGGATTTATCTGTCTGAGTTTCTGCCTAAAATGCTTGGTCTCCTCTTTCAAAGGGATCGTATGTTCAATAATGTCTGTGTCATATGTTCTTAAATCTTCATATTTCTAGGCAAACACATCAACAAACTCCTTTGTATCCTCAACAAACATCAACAAACATGCTTTGGATCCTCCTTTGTACCTAAATTGCATTCAGTCACATTAACATTTTTAGTTGAACCTTTAACCTTTACAGCAACATAATTTTTGTCAAACAATCTCTTCAAAGGAACTAATCCTCTTGGAATATGGTTGTTGGGCAATTGTACAATATTGCAGTCTACAATTTTATTCAGAAAAACATCAGCATGGGGGATTTTGGTATCATCATGATCCTGATCAATATGCAGGGCAGAAAACTCATCAACAGTTTCAAGAAATTATTTAATCTCGCCATCATCCTCAAATACCTTCCAATGTTTGACATTATCAGGTATAGAGGGTCTATACTTCAATTTTGCATCATATTTGAGCTTAAGGGGCACAAGAAATTTGAAATTACTTGCAGAAATAGCCAAAGTATTTTCTTCTCTAGGAACAAAAGAGATATTAAAAGTAGAGAAGAAATTATCAAGAAGATCCCAAACTTCATTTTTGTAAGTCCTTAACCTAGGGTGTTTATCCTCATACATAATTTTTACTTGGTGTAAAATCAATTCGACATCTCCAAACATTGCTAACTCTTCAATCTTCGTGTATTTGGCAACCCTCAAACCCAAAACAAGAGCCTCATATTCTGCCACATTGTTGGTAGTTTCAAATTCTAGCTTGTAAGACAAAGATATGGTCTCTTGAGAAGGAGAGATAAAAACTATCCCAGGACCAACACCTTCCTTAGAAGAGGCTCCATCAAAAAATATCTTCCAAATAGAGGTATTAAGATGAGGAATTTCACAAGGGGTAATGGGCCTTTTTATGATTTCAATAGGATCTTGAGGAGCATCAGTGAGTTGTAGGATACTGGATCCCATAGTAGTGTCCACTACATAAATGGGGTGATTGGTAGGATTAGCTTAATCACCAATGATGTAAGCTAGTTATGCTTCCCTATAAATCCCTCTATGTTCTCCTCCAAATATAGGAATGGTGGAATAGGTAAGGTCCATATGAAGGGTTCCCCCTAGTCTCTTTATCCAAGATCTTGAGAAAAGAATCCCAAACTTAGGGGGGACATCAACCACCACAATAGCCATGACCACACTTTTCATGGGGAACTGAAACAAAGAAACCACCAGATCTTTGATCACTCCAAGGCACTTCACTTTTCTAAAATCAAAAGCATAAAGTTCATGATAAGTTTTGGTGATTTCCATACCAACCTCATCCATGGTTGTCTTGGGCATGAGGTTATGAGATGCACCCGAGTCCAACAAGCAGTTGTGCAATACTTTGTCATGAATATTCAAAGATTTGTCAAAGGGAGAGATTAGTCATCCCTATCCTCTACCAAAGGTCCCAAAATGACTGTTGTCTTTTCATCTTGAACGTTCACTAAGTCTTTGGAATTAGGAGAAGAATCGGGATGCAACATCTTGAAAAGATATTTCTTAAAATTCACATTTTTTATCAGCTCTAAAAAGGGCACATGGATCTTAATATTTTGAATCTCACTCTAAAAAATGAAGGAAGAAGGATATTTCAGAATCTCCTTAATCTCTAGGACATGTGTCTTAGTCATTGCTTGTGGGTTTTGTACTTCTTTTCCTTTGTTGTTAGATGCCACAATCTTAGCAGAGTTTTATATTTGGGTGGGTTGATCAGAAGTGTTATATTTTCCCTCTTTCGTTTTGGACCTTAGGTTGTACTTATTTTCACTTTCATTAGTTTTCTCCCCTTTACTCAACACATTAAATTGGTTGTCCATAAGAGACTCTTCATATGCAAATTGAGTTAGGTGAGGAGACAAAGAGGTATCACCTAGACAATGGATGGTTGGATCAGTTTCTTCATCTTCTTCTTCGCCAACAACATGGTTGTTTTGGAGAGGGGCTTGGAATTTTTTATCATCCATGTCTCTATTTCTTTGGTCTCTTTGGGGGACTTGAAGGGCATTCTTTGGTCTTCTGAAATTTCCTTTGTTATCAGCATTCTATGTATTTCTATAATTTTGTTTTCCTTCAAGTTTCAACTTTTCCATTTCAGCAGAAAGAGACTTTACCATTTTGGTCAGTTCATCAACTTGAGGGTGGACAGTAGGGGAATCAAAGGTTGAAACTTCATCCTTGTCTTTTCTTCTGTCTCTATCAGATTTTCCCCTAAGTCTATTAGTTTCCAATATGTTGGATTCTATTTCCAAGGCTGCATATTGCATATGAGCTAGGGAGGTAGATCTTATTTCTCTTAACATGAGGCAAAATTGAGCATCAAAAGCACTAGCATAGGTGATCTTGGCAGAAGTTTCTGTAGGATTTATTTCAGTAGGAACTTTATTGTACATTTTATTAAATATTTTCGATAAATCTGAGAAAAATTCCCCCTCTTTCCTCTTAAGTGGCCCAAATTTTGTAATGTAATAAAGGAAATCCTTTTTATCCCCCCAATGCCTCAGAAAAGCATCGTCCAAAGCTTTAATTTCAGCAATAGATCCAGGGGTCAAACCCCTAAACCATTTTCTAGCCTCACAATCAAGTCTCTGTACAAAGACTCTCATCCATACATCTTCATTCTCAATGTTAAGATTATCTGCATAACTATAAAAGGATGAAAGGTGTTCATCTGCAGTTATGTCTTCCTCCACTGTAAACTTAGGCATGTACTTAAGGTAGTCTCCACCTGGGAAAACATTCATAGGCTGAGGTAAAATAAGAGGGGCATACCTTGCAGCCACTATGGCATCCATCCTATTTCTAGGAGGATTTGCACCTGTCATTGGGTCGTGAACTGTAGGAGAACAAGGAGAAGATGAAGTTTTGGAAAGTAGAACTATAGCTTAGATGTTAGGAGAAAAAGGGAGCTTGAATAGAGAGGTTTCAATGTTCAGAGAAAGAGGATGAATCTTGGAGGAAGATGGTATAGGGTTGAAGGGAAAAGAGGTTTCCTCTTCTTTAGTCACAACAAATTTGACAGGAGGAGGAGTAGGAAGGCCCAAAGTAGGAAAATATTCTAGGATTTTAAGTCTAAACCAGACTACAACTTCAGGGGAAGCGAAGGTTTCAAAACTTTCTTATTTCAATTTGGGGATAAAAGTGGAGTATTTAATAGGAAAATTTTCAAAATCCAAATTTCTAGAAACTTCAATAGTTGGAAAAAAAGGAGAATTGGATACAACTGCTAGGGTTTTAAAAGTGGAATCCGGAAAATGGCTAGAAGTACCTGATGCAACAGAAGAAAAGCCTTATTGAGAATATCTTTCCTCCTTTATAATATTCTCTGGGTCAGTTTCAGGTGTATCCAGAGGAAGGTGTGGATTGGACCTCATGTGTCTGCCTTTAGGAGCCACAACTTAAACAATGGAGTCGTCATGTGCAAGATGCAATCTTCAATGCACTAATTTCTAATGCACCTTCATAATCAGTATTTCTTTGTCGTTCAATCCCAGGGAAATGTCTTCAATTCATTCCCAGAAAGGGCACCAAGAATGTTAGCACTAAGAGTTAGCCTCAGATTGCAAGAGGATAAGCCCATTACCCATCAACAGGTCTGTGAATGTATTTTGTGATAGAAGTTCAAATGGACAAAGCTCGGCATATGGATATTTTAACATAGAAATTTGGGATAGTATGCATTAGAAGGGGTTTTGATTAACTTCAGTCAGGGTTTTGAGAATAAATATGATCAGAAGGAAGAAAAGGTGAGAAAATGAACTAGTCTTCTATGAACATCAAGCCCTTTAGCAGCTAAGTGAAGAAAAAGTTTAGTTACAAGAACCTCTTGAAACTAAACTCAGAACACTGAAAATGTTTATAGTAGTACAATAATCAAACATCCATTAAAATACAACTATGGCAACACCTAAGGATCCTCTAGTAATGAGCTTTCAGAGTATAAAGAAACAATGTGATGATAAGAGTCTGACTTCCATTAACCAAAATTTCTCAGGTCTGATACATAAAAATGGGAAGATCTTTCCAAAGTCAAAATTTACAGTGTAGGGAGCTCTGCTCTACCATTCAAACCTTCTCAAACATTTTTCTAATCTATTTATAATAGAAATAGTAGATCATAGATTCTATGCAAGGTGGCCTCTCTAGCCTAGGATTCTCCACAAAATCTATCCATCTTACATATGTACAAGGTGGATCTAACAGATTGCTAGAACCAGGGAGCCTGTTGGTAACAACTCCAACAAAAATAACTATCATGAAGTGTTGTCACATGAGCCCATCTCCTCTGCTTATTCTTCATTCATGCTGACCTTTTACATCTGTTCCTTTGAATAATTATGCTGGGAAACATCTTGCAGTCAAAAACGGATGGTGGCACTGGTAACCCGCCATCCTAACTCGATGCAGATCTTTTATTGGAACATGTGTCTGCCAAACACTCATGGGGGAAGGTGATGAATAGTTATGGACTAGAGGATGTGGCATTGGTGTCGAATATTGAGAGAGTATTGAGTGAAGGTGATAGGTGTAAGGAGGGGAGTCAGATACGGGAAGTAGGGAGG
>JASDQU010030037.1:282169-293502 GCA_032191745.1 Picea mariana | reverse complement strand
TATGCTTTGATAAGTAGAGAAGGGTGTCAATGCATTATAAAGAATAGAGTTCATCCAAGTAGTGTAGAAGGACAATGGGGTCGAGGATCACAATATTGATCTATTGTTGGATGAGTGGTTACCTCAAATGCATTCAATGAACAAATATTAGGAAAATATCATGAATGAGCTAGGAGATAGAGTGGAAGAAGAGTGGGATTGATGTCTTCAAGTGTGGGAGAAGTTGAACCAATCAATGGATGAACTCTGACTACCAAATTTCATCTCTCCCATAGAATTTAGGCTGATAGATGAAGTATCAAGTGGTTTGCATTGATTGATTGATGAATACAAAGATAAGGTCATGTTGATGCCTAGAAAAACTCCTAGGTGAATATGTAATATTTGTTCCTAATTGGGATACTATGAACTACTTCTATATCCCATTTAGGATAGTGTAGATTTAGAATAGAGTTAGACTAGTTCTTTAATTTTCTTCATAATAGCTTAGAAGATCTTTAACACAAGTCTCTTTTCAAGGAGAAAATCCCCTTAGTGGAAACCGAGCCCACATATAGGTGAGGATCACCATATTAAACGAGTATATTAAGCGGAGTAGTGAGGAGAGGGCCTTTGTGGTGCTATCCATGTGATGAAAACATGTCTCTCCCTCCCACCACCTTCATGCCTTTAAGTATACCTTGATCGAGATAGGGCGCCATTACTCTCAGTGTGCCCTACTCTTCTTTGTCGTCCCTCCGATGGACCAGTGCCTTCGTTCGGGCTTTACTCTGCGTGTGTGGACATTTAATGAAACACACCAGCTCCTCAGGTTATATGAACTACACCAGGGGTTCTAGATGCATCATTCCCTCTTGGTTGATGTCTCCAGAGCTCGGCCTCCTACCCAGCCTTTCTCTGGTCTTCTGTCACTCACTCCCAGTCTGTTGTCTCTCACTTTGGTATTTCGTCATTTTCATCCGCTTGCTGTTTTAGAGATTCCCAGGCAGCGAGGGAATTCTAAATGAGGCTCGAAATGGAATCCTAGCCATCCCCATTTGGTCCTCTGACCCCCACCTACACCCTTCCACAGTTCCTCCTCCTTCTCGTCCTCCTCCCTGGCACAGTCGTCTCAAACTCCAACCAACCTCTCGCCCCTTACATCATTGCTTGTCTACAGGATGGAGTGTCTTGATTTCTCAGGGACCTCAATAGGATTCAACCCAGGACCTCTGGGAAATTTGGCCTTTGCTTCACACCTAAGTCCATTGGTGCCTCCTAACTCTCCGGCCTCCTAGTTGCTTCAGGCCCCACCTCTTGATTTTCGTTTTTAGACTGACAGCTTGAAAACAAGCTAGAATTCACATCAGCAACCCCACTCACGAGTCGACTCTAGTGCTGAACTAGAATATGGATGGAAAACAAGCCTCGCATGGGTGCAAGGCCTGGTATTTGACCTACGTCAGGACATGGATGACCTTCGGTTCCTCCTGGATATTTTGGATGGAAAGGCTTCTGAATTCCTGCATTTGCTTTCAACAATGTAGGGTGAACTTCACCCCCCAGAAGAAGAATCCCAAGAAGCCAGAACTACAACACCAGTATTAGCACCAGCTCCCCCACTGGGGACTTTGTACCATGATGAGCTAGGCCAAGAAGAGAACGGGCCACCAGCCCAGCTGGAGGATGCCATGCAAGAGGAGAACGTGCCACCAGCCCAACCGAAGGACACCATGCAACTGGATGCGACACCCATCGAGGAGGAGCCAACTCCTCCCAGGGACTTGACACCCGATGCCTTCTTCCTAGATGTGTGGCCACATTACAGCCCCTCTATGTGATATGTCCAAGTGTCTTTGTTTTTTCATTGTGTATTAAAGAGGTTTTTCCTCTTGATGGCCACCTTTTTCTGCTAATGTCTATGGTTATTAGTGTTATAACGGTCACTGTTAGGGACCAAAATTTTGGATTTTTATAATGCTATTAGAAGTCTAAGACTTAAGCTATGGAGTTGTTCGGCTGGCTGAGTTGGTTTCCCCTTGGGGCAGCTCAATGTTTACAACCTAAAACAACATAATTTTTTTGTACTCTTTGATTTTGATAGACTTTTATACAATCTTACTTATTAAAAAAAAATGACATAAAATTAAATTGAAAACTAAAAATGATAAACTAAAACTAGCATAAATTTAAGATTAAATTAAAGTATATTAAATTAAAGAAATAAAAACTAAAATAAAAATACGTTAAAACTTAATCTAAAAAAATAAATCCCCGGATTAATCCGATTTATGTGCAGAATAAAATGAAACCACAGATTTATAATGTTAACATAGAGACATAGTGAAAAATAACAAAGATATTGTACAACTTGACTTCTATTAAAGAAGAAATATGTTGAAAATTGTAAAATGTTGACTGAAAACAAGCTTGCTATAATGGTGGCAGCTTATCTCTGAGAAGAGATGAGACGACTACACTCATTCGCAAGAAGATGAGTATAATGAGGCGCTAAAGGAATTTTTACAATAAAGATGAATTCAAAAACCATAGACATCCAAAAACCTAACCCTAGGAGATGAAGCGCCAAAAGTCATGTGGGCCCCGTTGGGGTAAGTTATTACATTAACTTACTTGAGTCGTAACTTTTGCATATGATCTACATTTAAGGTGCACGATAGCTCGTTGGAAAGGTATTGATGAGGAAATCCATTTGGGAGGATAAATAAAATACTTTGGATATCATTTAGGTTCTCTATCATTAAAAAATGTCATTTAGGCCCTCGAAATGGCTCCAAAAGTTAAAAACGACTAAAAATAGTAAATTGTCAAAATTGCTAGAAAATCATTTTGAGCCAGTTGGAAAAGGTGGGTGGCCACTAATATCCACCTAGAGATATCCTCCCTTCTTAGGAAGAAATTTTCTCCATTGCGTTGAGTGCCCCCATTAGATGAAGAAATTTCTATTGAATTTGGCCCCAGGTGAGTCGCTTGCCTTGGTGCAAGAGCTGCCCTACTTTGACAACTCGATAAAGTTTGATCCTCTACTTGTGAGTGCCCTTTACCTATGTGTCTACGATCTGATCAGTGGAAGCATGTTTCATGTAGTCAGGTTTGAGCTCTATTGGTGTCAACTCTTATTCTATCTCTGAGGTGTCCAATAATGGTGGAAAATAAGGCCGAAGGAGGTCCACATTGAACAGTAGGTGAAAGAAAAGGAAGGGGCGAAGGTTAAGCTCAAAATCATTGTCACCCAAATCCTTGGTAATGGTGTAAGGCCTATAATGGAGTGGACGAAGCTTCCGATGAGGCCCTATAAGTATTTCTTTCTGCAAGTGCAACCAAACTTTGTCTGCCACCCGAAACTAGTGTGGCACCCATTGTTGATCATGGTGTTTCTTGTACTCTGGATTGGACTTTTGTAAAATATCATGAACCTATTGGAAAATGAGTTGGATCCACTCAATGAAATAGGTGGCTTTTTCATCTGTAGTTGGAGCATGCGACGATTCTACCTGGGTGGCCACAAGGGGTAGTGCAACATCCATGGGACCCAATGGTTGAAATCCCAACCCCACCTAAAAGGAGTTGTGGTCAGTTGAGCTATTTATGTCTCTATTCCAGTTGCACTGAACATGTGGAAGACTCTCATCCTATGTGTGAGGGTGCTTGTAATTTTACATGTGTAGGATGTGCACAATCATCGAGTTCATGACCTCATTTTAGCCACCTGTCTGGGGGTGGAAGGCAATGGAATCGGTGAGCTTGGTATCCAGCAATGACTAGAGGATCGACCAAAATTTGTTGAGGAATCGACTGTCCTGATTTGAGATAACGGTTTATGGGATCCCAAAGTATACCCACACTCATTCAAAGAAAATCTTGGCAATGTCCTCCGTCCTGGTGTTCTTCTTGCAGGCATCCAAAATTGCCATCTTGGAAAAGTTATCAACAACCACAAAAACACAATCATTTCCTCACCTATTGGAAGGGAGGCCCAACATGTAGTCCATTGATATGGATTCCCGGGGCCTGTCAAGAATAGGAAGAGGAGTGTACAAGACTTGTTTCTTGATGGTCGATTTGGAAATAATACAAGCAGTGCAGGACTGGATATACTTGTTGACATCCTGTCGAAGTTTCAACCAATAGAAATGTCATTGCAATACTACCACTTTATTTTCCATGTCGAAGTGTCCTACCACATGATTGTAGTGGCCTTCCTAAATCAAATTCACTCAATTGAAGGAACACAGAGATGGCCAATATGGCACAACAACCCGTCCTGAATATGGAAATTTTATATAGTTGTGTTGGCACCCAACATCTGGTAGGTGTTGGAGAAGTCGGGATCTATCTCATAGAGGTGGGGACACCCAAAGGTATCATGGCCACAAGATTCTAGCACTATGGTGAGTGCCATGACTAGAGGTCAGCTGAGTAAATCAACGACTCGGTTGGTACTTCTTATTTTTTATTTGATGTTGAGGTGAAACTGCACCAAATATGTGGAACACTTCATATGGTAGTCATTATACAATTTTCCTTGTGTCTGCATGAACTCCAGTGGCTTATGGTCAATGTGGATTACTCTCTCCTTCCATATAATGTAATGCCTCCACTGGCGGCATGCTTCCACACTAGAGTACATTTCTTTGTCATAAGTAGGGTACTTACAGACAACATCTGACAATGTCTCACTATGATAGGCCATGGGGTGGCGATGCTGACTGAGGATTATGCCCACAACATATTCTGAAGCATCTGTCTCGATCCCAAAGGGATGTTGCAGGTTAGGTAATGAGTGCATTGGTGCTGAAAAAAAGCATTGCTTCATATCATCAAATGGTTTATGTTCGGATATACCCCACAAAAAATTTTCCTTACCACCACCTTTGGTTATTTTATTGAGGGCCCATGCAATATGGGAGAATCCCAACATGAACCTGCGATAGGAATTGGCAAGGCCTAAGAAGCTTCAAAGCTCAGTGAGCATGGTTGGGGATGGCCAGTCATAGATGACTTGGATCTTGGTTGGATAAACATGCACACCATGTACATCAACAATGTAGCCTAGGTACTAGACCCTGTCCATGTCGAAAGATCCATTTTCCAAGTTGGCATATAGCTTGTGTTGTCATAGAGTGTGCATAACCTATTGAATATGTTGCAAGTGTTCTTCCCAAGTCTTGTTGTAGATGAGGATATCATCTAGATACACCTCCACAAAATAATTATTGAAATGTCGCAGGATATCATCCATCAACCTCATAACATTTTTTGGGGAATTCGTCAAAACAAAGGGCATGGCCAACAATTCAAAAAGACCTTCTTTTGACTTGAAGGCAATTTTCCATACATATGTTTGTTCAATTCGGACTTGATAGTAGCTAGAATTTAGACCAATATTGTTGAATTATTTCCCCCCCTTGAGTTGATCAAGGATATCATTGATTTGGGGAATTGGGTACCGGTTCCTGACAGTGATTTTGTTTAGGACCCAGTAATCAATGCAAAGTCATCACGTCCCATATGTATTCTACATGAACATGATTGGGCTTCCACAAGGTGATGAGTTGGGTCGGATGTGATCCTTATGGAGCAGTTCTTGGATCTAATGCTTGATCTCATCATTTATAGTAGTGAGTGATGATAGACTGGCCCATTTGGTAGTGGTGCACCGGGGGTCAGATCAATGGGATGTTTGACCTGACATTGCATAGGTACTCCAATAGGTAATGAGCAGATGTCTTTGTATTTTTCCACAACCATATCCACTTGATTTTGCTGTGTGGGGAGGTCGGCTATGGAGGCCACGGATGTGGCTACAACCTTTCTCTCACTCTGAGATTGAATCATGAAGAAGACAAACTTCCTATTTTGAGAAATGACCTTCTTGCATTGCTTGGAAGAGATCAAGGAAATAGCACTAGGTGGGACTACCTCGGGTATCCTGTACAATTTCCTATTCAAAGTAACAATAACATTGTGAGGCCTACACTCATATACAGCATGAAATTTCCATAAATAAGGTTGGACCAAAAGAACATCACAAAATTTAAGGGGAGGAACATCACACAGTACCTCATCTTTGAATGGCTTGATGTCGTACGATAGGATGCATTGTTGGCTAATACAAAGATCACTTCCTTGACGGAGCCATCCGATGGTGTAGGGCTATAGGTGCGGCATTATCAACAGGGATAGCCACTTGATGACCTATGCTAAGATGAGGTTCTTCTGGATACATCTATCAATGATGAAGTGCACTGGAGTGCCTTTCACCCACATTTGTGAATGAAACAGGTGCTCGCCTTTCTCTAGCTCATCAGGTTTATCGGGGTGGATCTTGGTTGTAGAAATGGTGGTACTGGGTTTCACGTCAATTATTCATCTCCTCTTCTCTAGTTCTGACTCTGAGTTGGAACTCGCATCTTATTTAGAGGATTTTACTTCAGCCACTAATGACTTCTTTTAGTGAGAATCAACAATGTTATGCCAAGGGCTCTTATGGAAGTCGCACCACTTCCCAATATCTTTCTTCATCTTCCCATTGTCATTTTTTACTTGAAGCTTGGACTGGCTGTCATGAGGTTTCCCATATTTTCTCTGTCCTTTGTTCTGCAAGTTAGGGATGCCCTTGCCCTGCTTCTGTTGTGAGGGGTTCTTAGACCCAAAATATTAGGTCTTTTGTTTAAGATTATGCTCGATTTCGACGACATATCGATAGGCAGCTCCTAAGTACGAGATGTCCAAAAAATCCATTTATGTATAGATATATCTATGAAGAATGTCGTGGTACTTGAGCACTAGAGGTCACTAAGAATATTTGATACCCAGCTTGGTGTGTAAGGTATGGAACACATTGGTGAACTTGGGGAGTATTTGGTCTCTTTCCTATCATAGTGTGGTCCATCTTGTATACAAGTTGTCATAACTTCCAATAGGGTAGTATTGTTCCTTAATAACATCCTTATAGGAATCTCAAGTGGGTAAAACTACAAATAATGTGGATCCTTTTGTTTTATTTTTCTAACAAAAATTATCCCACCAATCTTTGACATGGGGGATGACTTTGAGGAGAACAAATATAATTATTTCTCTATCGAAAAAGTTGTGGATAGAAAAATACCATTTTAGAAGGTTTAACCATTTATCTATTCCATTTGCATATATTTTACCTTAAAATATAGGAATATCAAAATTGATATGTACCTTGAAGGGGGTGGCTCTTCTGCTTGATGTGGATGCGTCGCTTGTTGGTAGTCGTCGAAGGATTTGTGTGAAGTTGTCCATCGTCTTGCTCCTATGTCGCTCAAGGGCTTCCTATAGAAACATTTTGAAAGGATTTCATGTCCCATAATATTTATTTTCACCTACCATTAGAGGTTTCTTGGGCATGCAAGAGTAGTTTTTCTCAAGAGAAACAAGCTCGAAACCCAAATCTCGATACCCTAACTGCATTGGGGACATGCATTAAAAAATGACAAGGAGCAGACCTCTTTGATACCACTGATCCAGATTTATGAGAAGAACAAAATGAAACCTGTTAGCGATATTTCTTGCTAAAGGGTGGAATTGCAAGAGAATGGGTCAAAACCCACTTATCCTAAGTTTTAGGCGCAAGCGCACCTGCATTAAACATGGGTCACTTTTGGGTGGCTGGATTTTGCGCGCCTAGATCGATGGCGCACAGCAAATTCCAGACCCCCCTTGCCTTTCGACCTTTAAGTGGGGGGGGTCCGGAATCGCGGGCGCAACTCCCCAACGGTTCATATTGGCACGCCCGGATCAACGGCGACGAAGACCATTCCGGACCCCCCTGCCTTTCTAACTTTAAGCAGAGGGGGGGGGGTCTGGAATCGACAGAGCAGCTTTCGACGACCAAGATTTCAGCACCCGGATCAACGGTGCTTGGACAGCCCCGACCTCCTCAGTTGCCTTGTCTTTAACCCATGTGGGCCATATTTTCGTCATGGCATCTCCCTGTCCACCTTTCCCTTGCCACCATGTGTCACCGTTCACCCCTCTCTCATGCCTCCATATGGCCTTTCCTTCATCTCATCACCCATTTACCACCTGCCACGTATCCTTTTCCCTCCATGTCAGTCTTTCACCACATTAAACTTGCCACGTCTATTCTCCCACTGTCTCTGCGTATACCCCTAATGACTTATGTCATCTTCCCGCCACCTCTCTCACCTCTCATCGTTCATTTATTTGTCCTTGCGATTGGGGCCCCGTCATTCCATAGCTATACCCCACTTCCCGTGTTGGCCTCCATACCCGTCCCTCAAGTTGTTCAGTTATTCCAGGTGGTGGCGTGAGAAGTAGTCCATATCCTGAAATGTTGAGTTGGCTGCGCTGTCTTCAATCCCAAGAAGCAGTTATTAAAGCGGTTGGTGGTGGTTAGACATCGTCTCTGCCATAATGGGAAAGTCCTGCATTGGATTAAAATCACGTCGATTCACCGATAAACTGTCAGAAGACTGATCGCGTTTGCCATAAGTTGCATGACCATTCAAAGATTGCAGCTCCGTGTTGTCAGAAGCCATGCAGACGCAAATCTTTCAATGCTACGTCTCGATCTTGTTGCTGTTGTTAATTTGAGTATATGTAGGCATTTTTGCCATTTTTGTATCTATCGATGGTTGAGCTGAGCTCTCGGTTGTAAATCTTTAATGAAGCACTAATACTCTGGTTATGTATCCACTTTTTAGACTTCTTGCCTAATGAATGCCAGTTTCTTTTACGCCTTTGTTACACTGTGTTTGAATCTCTCGGAATTGGAGGATCCAGTCGAGCCATAGTTGTTATAGGATGATGTTGGTAGGATCACTGTAACAGTTATGATGTTTCTAACCAGGTCTTGTGATTTGTCTATCGCTGAGTGACTTGGAATTGGAGGATCCAGTCGAGTTCTCCTCAGCTTCTTGAGACCCTGAATCCAAGAGAATCTTGCTCAGTGTCTTTCTTCTGCAAATAGCTGTAAGCCTATTGCCTAAAGCTGTTTGTTCATTTTCCCACTATGTCTTCCACCTACTCACCCTTTTATCAACCCACTGGCTGAAGTCGGATCAAGACCTCATTTGTCACCATATGTACCAGATTCAGTTTCCTGAGTTAGAGTAATATCTCCTTGAGTTTTCCTCCATTTGATCACCCCTTTAAACAAATCGTGACATTAAACTGATGGGCGTCAGGCTCTACTCCTGCAAGCAATCCAGGAGTGACTTCCGGCTCCAACATTTCTGGCGCCGTTGTCGGGGACGAAGTTGAACATTTTCCCCGGATTTGAACGACAAAGATCATCTAATTCTGAAGGTGCATCAGATATCAGAACTTGAAGATTGCTATTGTGCACCTGGTGACTCCATTGTGACGACTCTACTGAGGAGAACCCGCACTATCAATTGTGGCTTCGAGAGGCAAACATATGAGGTCTAATCCACATTTTCCTTTAGCTACACCGGAAGCTGACGTGGAAGCAGTGCGCAGAAAGGGAAATAGAGTTGCAAGAGAAGTTTCCGCAGTTGAAATAGGTAATACGCCCTCCCCTTCTATGAGAACTCCATTTTCAGATTCTCAGTTTCCTAGTCGTCCTTCCTCTGAAGTTTCCCATCTTCTGAACTTTGGGAGTGTTCCTGCTGAGTTTTCTCCTCCTGGTCTGGTATCAGAAGGAGAGATTCTTGTCACTCCTCCTTCCTCGGAGGTCTTGCATCACCACATACCTCGAGCTTCTGAAGGTTTCACGACCCCTCCTTTCATTGTTACTGCTGCACAAAGAGAATCTTTCTCTTTGTTTCCTCCGTTGTCTCCTTCAAGGATATCTGTTCCGACATCCCCCGTTCATACTCCTTCACCACCTAGTTCTCCTTTGCCTAATATCCCTATGGCCGTTGTTAATCCCCCTCCGAATAGAATAGATGCTATAGTTGCTGCCAGATATGCTCCTTTGATTCTACCCCAGCCTCTGAACCCTCTCCCTGCTGGAGACTATTTGAAATACATGCCCAAGTTCAGTGGGGAGGGAGATGTAACTGCTGAAGAGCACCTAGATGCCTTTTACAGCTATGCAGATAGCCTGAATATTGAGAGTGAATATGTCTGGATGAGAGTCTTTGTCCAAAGCCTTGATGGAGATGTAAGAAAGTGGTTCCGAGGCCTGGCCCCTGGGTCTATTGCTGGCATTGAAGCCTTGGATAACATTTTCCTGAGGTAGTGGGGAGACAGAAAATATTATATGTATTACATGAATGAGTTTGGGTCTCTGAAGAAGATGGAAGGAGAGTCTGTCTTAGACTTCTCCAAAAGGTTTAATAAGATGTACAATAAGATTCCTGCAGAGATTAAACCTTCAGAGGCCTCTGCTCAAATTTCCTATGCTAGTGCATTTGACCCTGAGTTCTGTCTCGTGTTAAGAGAAATAAGAGCCACTTCTTTAGCTCAGATGCAAGATGCAGCTATAGAAGTGGAATCCAACATATTGGCAGCAGACAGACTGAGGAACCAGGCCAACACAGACAGAAGAAAGGAAAAGTCGGAAGCCTCAACTTCCGGCCCATCATTGCCCCACTCTCAAGTAAACGAGCTGACCCAAGCTATGAACCTCCTTAAAGAGGAGGTGGAGAGAAAGAAAATGTACAAGGGCCCTCAGAACATCAAAAACAAAGGAGGTTTCAGGAGACCAAACAATTTTTCTCCTCCAACTATGCACAAAGAGAAGGAAAGAGACAGAGATGACCAAAGGGTTCAGGCTCCCTTCCAGAATAATTTTGTAGCTAATGAAGATGAAAGAGAAACAGATGAGCCTGAGCCTAAAATCCACTCTGTAGAAGTCACTCCTCCTTTCCCCCATCTAACTTAGTCAACATACGAGGAGTCTCTCATGAATAGTCAGCTAAATGAATTGAGAAAGGGAGACAAACCTGGCGGTGGTCGAGGCAGGTATAACCTGAGATCTGACAGGAGGGCAGCAGCGCCTGATGTTCCTGAGTCATCCAATAGAGCAGAGAAGCCTGCTGATGAGGTAGCAGACAACCACAGAGGTAAGAAGGCCCAACCTCTCTCTCCCATTGTTCAAAGTCATGTTCCTAAAATTAGAGAAATTCCAAAGTATATGTCTTCCTTCAATTTCGAACATGAGATCCAAAAGATACGAATCCTTGTGCCCCTCACTGAGCTGATTAAACATGGGGAATTCAAAAAATGCTTCTCTAACCTTTTGAAATCTGAAACCTCCATCCCTTCCACAGACTTCATAAACCTCCAAGATGAAAAGCCTGCAGTGATCCTAGGTCCCATGGTAGAAGACAGAGATGATTCATCCCCTCCCTTCTACACCTCCCTGAACA